>JAJODA010000471.1:0-38693 GCA_021730345.1 Fusarium cicatricum
TTCACCGTCAAGGCCGGCCTCGCTCAGATGCTAAAGGGTGGTGTCATCATGGACGTGACCAACGCCGAGCAGGCCAGCATCGCCGAGGAGGCCGGCCTTGACGGTGAAGGAGGACTTGGCCTCGCCGTTGGAGGCGGCAGCGTTGGAGGTGTCGTTGGTCATTGTGATGGATGTGAGTGAGGAATTGGGTATCTAAAGAAGAATGCTTTGTAGAAGGACCTGAGTTTGCAGGGCAAGTGGATGCGGGAGAATGGGGATGATATATAAGACGATGACGGGACGAAAAGGGATGTAGCAACAAGGTCTCCGAGTTCTCTTGCTGACTCACAAAAGAGTATAACTCAAAGAGGTATTAACTCCAACAAGAAACAAGACGGAACAACAGCCCAGACGCTAAACTACCTACAGTAGAGTACCTCGTCCGCCTCCGCCTCCGCCTCCTCCGCGCCCGGTATGCGGCGCCGTCGGTGCGGAGTCAGTCAAAGGGTTCTTCTGTCTTGGGTCCGCCCGCCTTCGGTACCTATGTATGCACGTAATGCGTGTGATGAGAGACTTTTCTCCTTCCCCTCTCCCCAAAGACCCTTGAGAACCTTATTGGCATCTCGGCACACCCTCGCGCAGCCGGTTGTCATTGGCTGTGCCGCGTAGTGTCCTGCGGCAATTGTCGGGCAGACGAGGCCAGACGAGGGATAAGGATGGAACAAGGAAATTTCGACATGATTCCAAAAGATCTGTGGCTTTTCATGCGGGCTTGCAGAACCGTTTTTGATATCGAGCCCATGGTTTCTGTCTCGCTGCGGTGTGTCATGACTTTTTGGATACGGCGTAACAGTGTAGACTTCTAGAATGTCTCGGATCGGGTGTGTCTTGATTCCAAAGTTTGACACTTTTTTGCTGGCTTACATGGCTTTTCGCCACGACCCAAGTCTGGGGATAATCGTTCTTTGCCTCTCGCATGTATTGTGCACGTATGTACTTATTTCAATTGCAATCTCGAGGTCTAATACAACATGTCCATTCTCAACCTGCTGCATGTCCCTTCTGTGAGAGAGCGGAACCCCCCAAAAGTCCAGACCCATCATCTGCACCCTCACTTGTCCGAATTGAAGCCATCACTTACCCTTCTCAGTCAAGTCTAATCCTTCTCTCCACCACCAGGAAAACGTCAATTGAGAGGCCTAGAAGCCTCAGTACCCAAGCATGTGACTCGACCATTTGTTTCTTTGACTCACGCCTTGGACTGCGGTTGGCTCCCATCTTTTGTTAGCCCCGGCTCCAGCTCCGGAGCCAACACTCAAGAGTCCGAGTCTACTCGGTAGTACCGGTACTGCTTCTTGCGTGCCGCTTCCTCTGACATGTACATGTGCGTCTTGCATCGAGCTAATGCACATGTTAGTCCTCTTTGGGACATTCCGGTATCCATCGACACCACCATTTTCTCCATCTCCCGAACCAGAATCTGGGGTTCTAACTCGGTGACGACTTTGTAACTCGATCTTGACTAACAACTTTTTCTCGCCTTCGGGGCAATCCTCCGAGAAACATAACAGCAAGCTCCTCCGTTATCGCAGCTTTGCTTGATTCATTGGTTTCAATTCTCCTTTCCTGTCCATGTTGAAAGCCCAGTGTTTGGTTCGATAGGTGTCCCCTGGACAAACTTGGATACATCCATCATGATCAGCCTCACAATCGGCGTCCTGGCTCTTCAGGGCGGCTTCTCGGAGCACGTTGACCTTGTGCACAAGGCCGCTGAATATCTCACATCTACAGAAGGCATTTCCAAGACAAAGTTTCACTGCATCGAGGTCCGCACGCAGGAACAACTCGCTCAGTGCAACGCCCTCATCATTCCCGGCGGCGAGAGCACCACAATCTCCTTTGTCGCAGCTCAATCTGGCCTCCTCGAGCCACTCAGAGACTTTGTCAAGTGCGGACTCGCCCTCAAGTCCTCTACGTCTTCAATGCTGACACTTAAAGCTAGGGTTCAGAAACGGCCCGTCTGGGGAACATGCGCCGGTCTCATCCTCCTCTCCGATGAAGCCAACGCCACCAAAAAAGGCGGCCAGGAACTCATTGGCGGTCTCGCCGTGCGCGTCCACCGCAACCACTTTGGCCGTCAGATTGAGAGCTTCGAGTCTGGCCTCAAACTTCCCTTCTTGAACGACAGCGATCCTTTCCCCGGCGTCTTTATCCGCGCGCCCGTCGTGGAGGAGGTCATCGGCACGTCCCAAGGTGAGCGGCCGGCGGTCGAGGTGCTCGCGAAACTACCGGGTCGGGTCGACAAGATGAAGCCCGGCATGTCGCAGGCAAACATCAAGAATGACTCGGGCGATATCATCGCGGTGAGGCAGGGTAATGTACTGGGCACAAGCTTCCATCCAGAGTTGACAAAGGATGCAAGGATACATGTGTGGTGGCTGCGCGAGATTCTCAACCAGCGATAGATGACTTGCGACGGACATGGAAGAAATGGTATTAGACTACAGGCGTTTACTATGGAAAAATACAATTATTAATATCGGGGTATCAATTGCAATTGCCTTTTTGATTTTTCTTTGCTCCCAGCTCTCAGCCTTTACCCATGGCCGAGTCGTAACCAGGCGGAGGCGAATGTGGTCGATTCGCCAGCCATGTCTGGTCTTGACCCTGCGATGCTTGACCAGCCTGTGCGGTTGAGCGAGATGAAGCCCCAAAACCCAGTAGCTGAAGAATCTCCAGGTCACCCATCGAGGAGGCAAGATCAGCCGGTGAGATGGTCCCCCCAACATTCACATCAGCGCCATGTGCTGTCAGCAGCTTGATGAGCTCTATATCTCGTCTTGGGATGGCCTGCATCAACGGCGTCCTCCCCTTTTTATCCGTCGCGTTTGCGTCTGCGCCATTCTCGAGCAAAAGCTTGACCTGGTCTTTCTTCCCATTATCGATCGCGTACAACAGGAGCGTCTCTCCGCTGCTCATCTTCTTGTTGGTTGTAGCACCAGCCCTGAGCATCAGCTTGACCAGCTCTGTGTTGGTCGTTTCCAGAACGTAGCATATCGCGTCCACTCCTCTTATACCGTCAGACACGTTAGGAGATGCGCCATGGTCGAGAAGCATCCGCACCGTCCTGGTTTTGTCGGCCTCGGAGAACTTGCTGTCGCGGATGGCATTGACAAGAACAGGTTGACCGACAAGATCTCTGACATTGGCGTTGGCACCGTTGTCCAGGAGGAGTTCAGCCATGTCCAGTTTCCTTTTGTTGATGCAGTCCGCCAGTACGGAGAGGCCACTGAGGTTCTTCGAACTGGCGTTGCTACCGTGCTCGAGAAGTAGTTTCACCATATCCATACGATCCTGGCTGGCTGCTATAGCAAGCAGGGAGTTTCCGGTGATATCTCCAGAGTTTGCACTCGCACCATGCCTCAACAAGAGATCGACGAGCTCAATGTTTCCCTTCTTGACGGCCTGCGCAATCATAGGCCTACCCGACAAATTGGTCGTACTAGCCTTGGCGCCGTTCTCCAGCAAGAGCCTGATCCCTTCCAGATTCCCGCCGCCACAGACATCGACAAAGTAGGACTGTCCTGACCAGCTCCTCTGGTTGACATTGGCACCGTGGTTAATCAGGAAGTTTGCGACTTCGAGACTGCCGACTGAGGCGGCCAGGAACAGTGGGGGAAGCTTTAGGTCCCGAGAGTTAACATCAGAACCAGCGCCGACGAGGAAACGGACGGCCTCCTCCTTATTTGCCAGCACGGCACAGCTAAGAGGCGTGTTTCCCTCGCCGTTGCGACCGTTGATGTTGCCTCCTTGAGCGAGAAACCCGCTCATCTGCTGGACATCGCCTCGGAGAGCCGCTTGGCAAAACGCCGTGGCGAGAGGATCGGGCTTTGACCAGAGACCAGACGTCATGGCTTTGAAGGAGTTGGTCAGCGACGATAACCCCTTGGCAAAGCCAGAGGATGGGGAGGATCCCTCATTAGATAGGGGCGAGCTGGGCCCAGCGGGCTCGTAGGGCGGAGGTTCCAGATCACCGCCCGGGAGAGGGCCTTTGCTGCTTGATGCTATGGTATCAGAGGGCGCCCCAGCAGTTAAAAGAACGTCTCTGGCCCGAGATGCTTGATGGGAAGCTACGTCGACATGGTGAAGGACTTCCTTGGCAGCAGAGCTATCCAGAGCAGCATCTTGTTCATTCCGGCTGGGTCTGCAATGCCGATGATTAATACAGTACGACAAAGTAGAGTCATGGGTCGGCTTACAGAGAAAGCACCTTTACGAAGAAAGCAAACAGGCGGGTAAAGGCAACCACAGCGTCGTTGTATACCAGCATAAACGCTTCATCGAGCATGGGCAGCGTGTCGGCCTGCAGGCGCATAACCTGCTTGTTGAGCACAGCCGTGATGGCATCACACGACCCCAGAGTCTGGCTCAGCAAGGTCTGCATGCGCACCGAGATGGCAGCCGCGCCGTTGAGCGCCGTCTCCAGCTCGGCAACATGGTGTTGCAGCTTGTGAAGCGCAGCCGCAGAGGCGCGCAGGTGCGAGTTCTCTGCTTCAAGCGTGCTGTTCAGCTCATTGAGCTCTTCGGCGCTGGACAGAACGCGATGAGAGATTGTCGACCCCAGAGACGTCAGTGAAATGACCGAGAAGCCGTCATTGTCCATTTTCACGACGATCGTTGTGTGGGGTAAGATGGTGTTGTGGAGAAGAGATGGCCGTGGAGAAAGAGGTTTCCGCTGACAGAGTGATCAACTTCTCTTTTGCGAGTCCTACCTCTGTTATAACAACATCGAGATAGAGAAATTAAGAACACAGTACCCCTGGTCCTTTTCAACTCCACAGTTGACTATCTGTCTTTAGCCAAGCCGACACCGTTTTCGTAGGGCTGATTTTGCGTACGTAGGCAAGGCTGAACGACAAAGATTCGTACGCGATGACGCGGTCTGATGGGCTTGGCTCTTGTAGACCACGTGTGTGGCATGGGCTGCCTCAATTCAGGCTATTGTTCGTTACCACATTCACCACTGATACTCCAGCAAATATAGGGTTGCCTAGAGACGTCGACTAAACGTGACGATTTACCTGATCAATTTGCGATCTAGCGGTATTCCCCCTGCTCTCAAGACTGGCTACCAGTTCGTCGATACATCTTCAGGATCCTTCCGCTTACAGCATTGTGAGATACTTGGTCAATTGACGCGTACTCCCTCCTCCACAAATATCCCTTTTTCCCAGCCATCTTCTTATTTTGGGCTCATGGGCTTCTTCGTCACTCCCTCCACGCTCTGGTCGCTTGCGTGCCGCGAAAAGCTCATCAGGTAGAAGAAGGCAGCGCCAAGTCCGAGGCCGGCCGCGCCTATTATCATGGTCTGGGAACTACACAGAGGTCGTTAGTATCATTGTCGTCGACGGATGGAACAATAGATTTCAACTCACTTGCCCTTGCCGGACAGGGGCTCTTGTGATGTTGACTTCGGCGACTGCGGTTCCTGATCTAGAACACGGGCCTGGCTCGACACGCGAAAGCCGCGATGGACAACTGGCGTACGACCACACATCGCTGACCGGAGGGCCATTGATGGCCGTGCGATACGGGCGCTGATAGCAGACATATTGTTTGAGTGTCGTGAAATTGGCGTAATTGTATAACGATTGGTTTGTTCCGTAAAGTCGTCTTGGCGAGTACGAAAAAAACGACAGCAGCAGCTATTATAAAGTAGAGGATTAATCAATGATGACGTGCATTATAATCATTCCATCGTGTGAGTAGACCCAATTCGGGTTGCAAAGAGGTCACAGTGGAACATGATTGATCATCGCGTCATTGATGTGTAGCTCTGCCCATCCACTGAATCATTACCCCAGATTTGTAGGATAAGTCAAGATTGCGATCCTCGAGGAATGCCATTTTCGTATCCATCGAACTATGGGGCTGTCGAACAAATGGCATTAGCATTAGTACGCAAAGCTCGGTTCGAGTTTCTGTCTTTTGGTCTTTCAAATAGTTAAAACGACCAACCTCACAACTGGCAAGCGCTAAGCAAGCGCTAAGCAATTGGGTTAATTATTACAATGCTTACTATTTAAAATTTCCATTGCAAATGTCTAAATCTATACCTGCTTTTCCCAACCTGATAACGCTATCGCCTGGCTGAATCCATTCCATCTACCTGCAACGTCCAAGACAGGGACATCATTCACATCACCAGAGATACGGCCGCAATCATGGCAAGGGCTTCAAATTCACTGCCGTAAAATCGGTTGGGTATCTAACATCATTCGTAAAATTCCCAAGCACTAGCATTTGGACGTTTTGTAGAAGGTGCTGTTGTCTGTTTGTTGTAGTGTAGGTTCTAGACTTGAATCTGCGGTGATAGGGTGATGGACGCCAAGGACGCAGCATCTCGGTTTGACAAAGTGTTGACGACTGCTTGGAAAAGCTTTGGGTGGTGTAAGGCTGTCCACAACGGCGTCATCCAGTCGATACACACAAGTCCGATCGACGAGGCGGTACATAGGGCTGAAAGCGGCGTTCTGGTCAAGAACAAGATAGTGTTGGCAGAACGGGCAACCGTGTGTGATGGCAGTATTTGTGCAGCCTCCCTTCATACGTTCAAGAATGCCCTGCTTCCTTACGTTTCGTGTCCAATGCTCTCATGTTGGAGCTCACTCGGTCGAAGAATATCCAATTACCGTGAGAATATCCTCAGTGACATGTCTACACTTCCTGTAGCAATGACACAGCGGATCTGCACGTCTTGAGGCGCCGCAGCCGCCTTCTTCGGTGTTCCCATCTCGCCGTTGGCCTCATTCTCGGCAGGGCCCTTGTCCTTGATGATCGGCGGCGCCCATCTTAGGCTGGTGATAAAGTGTTCGTGCGCTCCCTCAACCACCTTGACGCATTTCCCTTCTTGGCTCAGATCCCAACACCGCAGCGTCTTGTCGTCGGATACTGAAAGAAGGAACTTGCCGCTGGGGTGGAACACCAGACCTCGTACCCAATTATCGTGGCCAACCAAGGTCTTGATGCAGGTCCCCCGGCCGTCCCATAGCTTGATGGTCTTATCTCTGGCTCCCGTGGCCATGAACTCGGCTGTGCTGGTGGCTGGGGGAGGCTTTTTTAGCCCAGCCAGAGTCGCCAGGTGCTGGTATGATGATGGAGGAGCAAAGACGCAGCACTCGATATAGTGTTCATGGCCGACCATGACCAACTTGGCTTCTGGCGTGGACACAGAAATATCCCATAATCTCAGCGTTCGGTCGTTGCCGGTGGACAAAAGGTATTTTCCATCCAGGGAAGGGCTCACGTCGCGAATCCAGTCGGCGTGTCCTCTTATCGTCTTCACGCAGTATCCTGTAGTGACATCCCATATCCTCACTGTAACGTCTCGACTGGCGCTCGCGAGTAGGTTGCCAGACAAGGGTGCACCGGGAGCCCCTGAGGGTATAAATCGAACAGCGCTCACGCTATGGTCGTGGCCTGGCAGCGTCCGAATGTTCTTGTACTCGTCCGAGGGGTCCCATAGCTTGATGGTCAGATCGGAACTGCACGAGGCGAGCAGCGTGTGGCCCTTGGGACCACCATAGTCGAGATCGAGAACGGCTTTTGTGTGGCCTTTCACTGTCCTCTCGATTTCGCCAAATTCCCAGTCCCAGATCTTGATGGTTGCGTCTTCGTCTCCCGACGCGATGGAAGAGAAGATGGGGTGGAATGCGACACAGTTGATGGGCGTTCGATGCGATTGTAGGACGTGTCGAGGGGGGCCGGCCGGTAGCCATGAAGCAGGGTCTTGCTTGCGGTTGGAGAGAGAGGTGGGTGTAGCGCTATCAAGTTCTGTCTGGAGAGCTTCGTTCCGTGCTTCTAGATCCATGATCTGCGGGAGTTGGTCTATTAGCCAATCCGAAATGCGACAAGGCGCAAGGCACGTCAACCCCCTACCTTTTTTTGCAGCCGAACAACACTCGTCCACTTCTTCTCCAGCAAGGTCTCGTATTTCTTGGCCGTAGCGGGATCGAAAATATCTTGTCCAAGGCTGAGCTCCGTCCTCATAGCGGCGACGCTGTCCTGGAAGTTATTCGCGGCGAGGTATGCGATAATGGATTTATGCCTGGAGCATCGTCAGATCGGCAAATCACAGGCTTCGGGAGCTCCCCTGTACGAACAGCTCTTCAGCCTGCCGGCTCGTCAACGTCCGGCTCATGATGGCGGCGTATCGTCGTGCTCAGGAGAGCGCTCGTCTCCCAGGAAGCTAATATCGTGTGTGGATGTCGAGAGTGGAAACGGAGCATTCGAGATCGATTCTGCGATAAATCGGCGGGGGAGGGGCGGGGAGTTTTGGTGGGAGAGAGCTCTTATCGTAAGGTGTCGGTGGAGGAGAATGCGCTGAACAAAGGCCAGCGTTGGTGTTGAAGGAGAGAGCCAATGGGGAGCTTTCTTAGGGGCCCATTGAGTAGGTGTAGATTGGAGAGGACAAAGAAAAGTGTGACAGCTTCTGGCAGCTTCAGAGGAACGCACAGCAAGCAAAAAAAGGCAACGCGATATCGCCAGGGGTTACCATCATCAAAGAGCGGTGCAGCCAAACCATGCCTGAAGCGCTGCCTAATCACGTGGTATTGAGTAGCGTGGCTACCCTACAGCCATCAGGGACGGTTGGGGTTTTACGGAACCAAGCACTCAACAGCATTCTTTAATCTATTTGAAACGCATATAATGCTATGCGATTGCCCTACTCATGTTCAAATACTGGGCTTTCCAAGAACTTTATGTGTTTACGTCCACTTGTAGATCTCTACTACCTTAGTAGTTAGGGTATCAAAGTACCTGACCACTCCTCTAGGCAGAGATTGGCGTCAGTCGGTGCAATTTCATGATCGCTCATTCATTGAACAGATAAGCCTGTTGTCCTTCACCATTTTATAGCGCTCTGACAATTTTTTCTCCAGTGGTATAACGTCAACAGTTCTATCACCAGTTCAGGCAACGACCACAAGCGAGAGATCATCCGCAGACAAAGGCATGAACGCCACGACGAACTCCCAACATTCTTCAGCAACCTTCTCTTTGACCCAACAGAGCAGGGTTTACCATGCTCATGCTCTCCGTGTCGTCGTCTGCTCAACCTTCGTCTGCACCCGGATCCCCTGCAAGAGGATGCCCTCTCCGCTATCGTCATCCCTATCCGGTGTCGACTTGTAGGTCTTTACTGTCAGACCGTGGCCTTTGATATCAGGCCTGAGTTTCGCATCAAGTGGTAATGACGAGACCCCGAAAGCTGGCCCTTTGACCAAACCGTCAGAGTCGGTCTCGTCGGGAAGTCTGTAGAATGCGTTTCCTTTCGAGCTGGCGTCTGAACCTGATATTATCCCAGCATCGGTATCCTCTCGTGAGGCGAGTCCCTGGGTGGACGTATCCCCTTTGGACCGCATCGTTGTGCTGCGAACCGTCTCCGCCAGACTGTGCAGCCCGGTGAATCGTGCAAGAACCTTCAAGACAGGCAACATGGTCGGAAGGTTTGCCGATACGATGCCAGCCGACATCTCAATCCCAGTCCATCCAACTGTCGGTGCGAGTGTGTAGGTGGGATCGGTGGCATCGTAGGTGAAGAGGACGCTGGTTCGGTACGACGAGGTGAAAACGACAAAGAATCCAAGTGCGAAAGCCGCTGACAGGCCGATCTTCTCCGACTTGCACAGCTGAAGCCTCCATATCGGCGGAAGAGGCAACATGAGGATGACCACGTCGGTAAAGATGGTCGATACCGCGTTCGCGATCCAAGTACCGACTTGGTTGATGCAGCGGCCGGGCATGTCGGGATACCACATCTTCCTGACGGGGACGCAGATGAAGATGAAGAGGAAGGTGATGCAGATGACCCAGGCAAAGACCAAACTGCCGACAATCCAGGCCGTCTTCTTAAAGTATGGCACGCGGAAGATGCGGTAGTACATGAGCAGCAGGCTCAACTTGGTCCAGCCAAGGTTCCAGGCGTAGAGTACCTCTGCGACGACGAGCCACTTTGCCACCATGATGATGTTGGCCGGCTCGACTTTGTCGGCGTGGATGCCCAAGCCGCACGCATGCATGGCGAAGATGAAGCCGACGGTGACTAGGCTCCAGATCTACAGAGTCACGGCCTGTTAGCAGCGATGAAAGGTGTAATATTATAGTCGAGATGACTATGTTGTCGTACCATTGAAAAGATGATGAGATAGTCATCCCACCAGAGTTTCTGGGCTTTGAGATGCCGACTAAGGAGTCGCAGACCTACAGAAGCCAATACCAAGATCGTCATTGAGACGACAACTTGGATAGTCCATGGCTGTAAATTGTCCGCATCGAAGCCCGGCAGGCCAGGGAATCGAGACTCGGAGGAGGCCATCTCGCTCACTACCACGGCTCACAGCAACAAAGGAGAATTTCTGTTCAAGAGGTCTGAAATCATCTTGGCCAATTTTCAAGCGGGCCACTGTTCATTATTGAATTATTGAGTCTCCCGAGCATCTCAACAACCTCGTGACTCCGTAGTCATCCCTCTGTAATTATACTAAGGAACTACAGCCTTTGATCTACGTAAATGACATCTGCCAAACTGGATCTTGCGCCGACAAGGATCTGATTCATACAGAACCCTGCATGTCGCGGCGCCGGTTCATCGGTAGGAACTTAAACACGGACACTTTAACCGCAATCAGATTGACAGCGTTGCAAGTGCCGATTTTGACTCTTGGTCCGTCGGGGAGATGCCTCAACTGAGCAGGCTTGAGCCATGTTTTGCCACCATCTTGAAACGAAACAGCAGAGGGCCAATACTACGTGTCCCTTGAAGAGTTGAAAAGGAATATTCTATGCAGTTTTAAGAAAATAATGGGAGTTGAATGGCCTCACGCATCCAATGGTCCGGCCCGTTCAGCGTCTTCAGTCTTACCGCATCAAGGTTCTCCGCGGACCCTCCGTATAAGGTATCACGAGTCGTCGCCGCCTCTTCCGGGCTGGAGCGGTACTGGTCCGTTCGGAGCTTCTATCCACTTAAAGATTGGATCCGTCCACCGCTCAATGACAACTGAGACCGCGACGGCACTATCGTGGCCCCCCTGATCGATGCGGTGGTCCAAACGCACCTTTGTGTCGTCGGCTGCGGTACATAGCTTGATAGCAAGCCTAGTCCCATGCCAAGGTTTCATCTTTTTTCTTTCTTGATAAACGCATTCTTGCTCAAGTACGATCTTCCGCCCTGTAGACATCTTCTTCCATCATGGCAGCCAAGACGACCATCAACGTTCCCCACCTCGGGGGCATCTCTGCGGGCTACCGTGTATCGGGCAGCGGCATCGACCCTAGCAAGCCCACTGTTGTCCTCGTCAACTCTATGTGTACAACCTCGTCCCTGTTCGAGCCTCAGTTCAACAGCAAGTTCCTCACAGACGCCGTCAACCTCCTTGCCATTGAGCCTCTAGGCCATGGCGCAACCAGCTGTGCTTCCGAGCACTTTACCTACTGGGATACGGCCACCATGAACCTCCAGGTAATGGAGGCTCTCGGCGTCGATAAGGCCTTTGCTCTGGGCACCAGCCAGGGAGGCTGGATGGTCATGAGAATGGCTCTACTGGCACCTGAAAAGGTATGTCTTCGGGCCCTGGGAACAGCAACTCTTGCCGCCAGAATCAGCGTATGAACCCGGCTCACCTTTGACAACTACGTAGATCCTCGGCGTGCTACCCCTCGGCAGTTCGATGGACTACGAGTCTGCCGAGTCCCGCGAGAAGGGTTGCTGGGACCCCAGGACCCAGCTGGCCCCGTTCTACGAGGCGTGGAGCAGCCAAGCTCCCACCCCGGACTTTGTCGTTGACGAAGTCTGGCGCGGCCTGGTCGCGTCATTGGGCTTCGCCGGCACTGCCACCCCTGAAACGCTCTCCTTCTGGGATGAGACACTCAAGCAGGTTTACAGTGGTGACGAGGGCCGGAGAAAGCTGCGCATGGCCCTCGCTAATCTGCTGGAGCGTGATGGCCTGCTTCTTCGTCTGAGAGATATCAAGTGCCCGGTATACTGGCTTCACGTGGGTAATCCGTCCCGATTTAGCACAACTCGTACTGATCCTCTTCTTCTGTAGAGCCCCGAGGATCCCGTCTTTGGAAAGGTTGTTCCTACCGAGCACATCAAACTGTTTACCTCGAGCCCTGAGGCTACACTCGACTTTATCGAGGGTGGCGGTCACTACTTGAGTGCTACTAACCCAAGGGAGACCGAGGAGGCCATTCTCAAGATGGTGAAGAAGTATGCTTAGAAAGTTGATAGTGACACAGGCATTGCGGCCCAATTGAATCATAGAACGACTTCTAGTGATCAATGTTGCTCATTCGTGTACCGACCAGGATCATGTCACTCGCACATCCGATAATGACGGAGACTGTCCACCTTGTTCCAACATGCTTAGCTTACCTTGGCATGGATATTGTGTGGTCCTTCAGGTTTGGCGTGCGGGCACTAGGACTGTCTGCCGATGCACCGGCGCTAAAGTTAAACTTGTAATCAGTCATCGATCTCCTTCTCGATGAGCGCAAATTAAAGGGCAGATTGGGTTTGAACTTGAAACATAGGCAAGTATTACACCATAATTGATAAGCTGAGCAGGGTTGAAGCGCAAGGAATATATGGATGCGTAGTACGTACGTGTCAGTCTTTTGCTCGTCGGGCGAACCAGCCGCCATTGAGTCAGCTCGAGGCGGCCGTTGTGCTACCTTTCATCATGATCTACTCCGAATGTTAAGGTGCTTGATTGAATAGACTATTTACGTGAATTTGTACTCTGCTTGTAATAACACTTGGGCAACAGATCATAATTCTCCACACAGATTTTAGAAGATAATACTGGCAGCTTCTCCTCTACTAAACTTCCAACATTCTCATATGCACGCCATGCTTGGTCCTTGTCTCGACCTCGATCTTTTGTCTAAGTACCAGCATATCCTCCGAATTGCTTACGAGAAGCCAATCAACCTATTCGAAGAGACAAGTTCTCAAACCATGTTCTGTACAGGCTCGAGCCGCATGAAACTGCATGATCCGCTCTCGAGATGGTAGATCAAGCCAGCCAAAGTCGTAAAGTTCGTTGAAGCAAGCCCGGTTTGGGGAACAGTATAGGTTCTGCTGATGTTTCGAGATGCTGTTTGCGATCCGAGATGTTCCTGAACAGGATGTCGCAGAGATATCACCCATACTGTTGATAGCGGGGATTCTAGGCGAGATACATTGCTTGGTAGGATTCCATACCGCTCCCTCCGAGGAGCTCAGTTGTAGTTGATGGTCGTGATCCTGAAGTTGCCGCTGAACCTCCATGTGCTGCCGTACGCGTAACAGCCGCGTCTGAGATGGTGCCTCACACGACCAGTGGTTCTGTAGTTGACTCTGCAAAAGGGACAAACCACGCCCTCTCGGCCGTCGAACAGCCTATGCCGCCCTGATCTTAGATGCTGGTAACGTTAGGCCGGAGTCTTAGGGAAGGGCTGACGGTGAGAGCGAACCTGCTGGATACTGTTCCAATTGAAAAACTCGCGGCCACATTCTTTGCAGAAGAAGTGGTTATTGTTCTCGTGTTCCTGGCAATCTTCTTCGGTATCAAAGTACCGATCGCATTTCTCGCACTCGAATTCGGGGGCATCGTGTCCTGTGCTGTACCAATGTTCGTCTCTGACGTCGCGGCCAGAAGGGAAGCGCTGCTAGCACGTTCCGCAAAAGTACACCATGATATAGTTGAGACGGAGGGAGGGAAGGTGTCAAAGAGAGGGCGATTCTTTTGATAGTGTGTGAAATCTGGGCAGCCGACGATGCTAGAAAAGGAAGAGGATGACCCGGGTTCATCGTGCAGGAGTTGAAGAGGAGGGAGCACGTGACGGGACGGTGCTGCTTGTTGAGGTGAGAAGGAAGGAGCCAAGCAGAGGCGTAGCTTCCATATCAAGGGCAGTAATTTAACATTAGGTAAGGTAGCAGATGTTGAAAGGCGGCTTGATGGCTGAATCATGGCCCTTTTATTCGTGTTTCTAGTGCGAAATAATACTTGTCAAGTGTTCCCATCACATTACCGGCCGGGACTATCGAGTTTTCTAGATATGAGATCAAGTCAATATTCTAGGTAGGTTGTTCAGAATCCAGTAGCATATGACTATAGGTTTGCTCAGTCGGTACAGCATCTTCGTTCAACAAAACGACGTCTCCATGTTCTTCGAGCTCTTATGCGTGTGTTGGAAACGTTATTATGCGGTTAGAAGCCACGATATTGTTGATGTTGTGTTGTACCTGCTGGAAACGAATGAATCTGCAAGTCTCGCTCTCGAGATGGTTGATGAGAGCAGCCAGAGTTGTAGATTCCTTACGGCAGGACCGATTTGGACAATGATACAGTTTCTGCTGATGCTTTGGTGATTCAAGGTGCTGTTTCAAACCGTGATGACTGTTGAAGAGCTGATGGCATAGGTAGCATTCGAATGCTTGGATTTGCGAATTCCACGCGTCGCTTGGATCAATTTCAAAAGACCTCTCGCCATACCATTCAAGAGATCTGTTAGAGATACGGCCATTGGGATCGCGTTCTCGGATAGCTCGGTACAGCTTATCTCGGTTCAAGGGAGCATTAGGACAAGCACCCCGCTCGAGACGATGGACCAGGCCCGTTGCCGTATTACAGGCTGTGTTGCAAAACGGGCAACTCAAGTTGGACGTGCGATGACGGGAAGAATTGAAATGCTGTGGAGGTTAGAGCTAGTGTTTGCCAAGCTCGATAGCATCCTCAGCTCACCTGCTGGATATTGTTGTGGTTCAGAAAGTAGCGGTCGCACTCGGAGCAGAAGAGGTGAACTCGAGCTTCGTGTTCGCGCAATGCAGACCCTCGATATTTCAAGGGACATACAGCGCATTCAAGAGCATCAGAGGCCCAATGGTCATTGTAGTACATGTGATTGACACGGTCTTCATCATCACAAAAGTACTCATCACAGACATCGCACTCGAATCTTGGAGGCGAGTGCCCCGTCGCTTGACAATGCTGGTCCCGAGCCCACCAGCCTGCGAAGAATTGTTTTTCGCAAGTACCGCATTCAAAGACCATGATGGCTGAGGGATATCTGGCACAGCCTTGCCAATGCGACGGGGTTTGGCGAGAACAGAATGACAGGTCTGGGGATAGATAAGAGAGCAAGATAAAATATTAAACAACGCCCCCTCACGAGACTTCTCATTGAGTTTCGGAACTCAAGGGACGAAGGGCCTGGCTAGCAATTGCGACGTTCCCTGCGAGGACGGGCGCTAAAGTAGGCAGCATGCGATTGCACTATCATGGAAACAATCGAGGTGAGTTAAAGTTACTGGGGATATGAGGTCAACCTAAATGTATAGATCAAACAAATCACGACTGAGACCATCTAAACGTTAACCCAAGGCCCAGAAATTGAAAAATGAAGGTAATTTCTAGGCTTGAGGGTTGGAAACACTTGTTGGTCAAGCGTGTCTTCGTTAAGACCGGTGGAGATGCATCTTGATGGCGTCTTTTTTAGCCTTTCTTCGGTAGACGGAAAGGCATTAATCCGACCACCTTTGAGGAAGCGCAAAATTTGACACTCCAAGCCATCTATGAGTGTCTTCTTATTGAAGGGAGGGACATAGTTGCGTGTTGTATGGTCGCGTCCCCGTGCCCCCGTATACTTGCGGCTGACTAGGCCTCAAGCCATCAATAACTGGACTCTATAGGGCTTCGCTAGCGTTGCGTTCGGTCTTCTCGATATCTTGGCGCTACTGAGTGTCAACATAGTTGCCTAGTTGATAGACGTCTAATTAATAGAACAGAAGGACGCCGGGATAGGTGAGCGGCGAGATGACGGGATCTGTGAGATCAATGAGAGTCATTTTTCATGGCTCATACATGAAAGGCGGCCTCCGGGAATCTGCACTCGAGTCACTGTTGACAAGTGTGTTGATACCGCTGGGTAAGACTTGGAGGTAACACAACGCGCCTCACACAGGAATAGGGTCCAGCAGAAGGAAACAAGTTTCGTTGTCCTTGTTCGATACAAACCACCTCTGTAGTTGACCGATTGCTTGCCGCTGAGGAGCAAAGTCTTGGTCATGTCTCGTGGTTCAACACGGGGGTCATGCTCCGTCCTGCAGACAACACTCGATGTTTCGACACGTAGACACGACCTTCCGAGATTTCACGACCTGGCATGATGAAGTGGAAAGACAGGAGACGCTCCCACGATGCCAAGATATGGCATCCCTTGAAGTCATGGACAATTTCTGCGGCTCCGAATTACGGCCGCTTATAAGGGCCCGTTCACCTGTACCGGCAGGCCAGTTATGGTTTCGCAACTCTAATCTCCGCCTTTCTGTTCTGGATGAGGAGGAAACACGGAGTCCCCAGATGTCCCGGATTGCCTCACTCCAACGCTGCGTGCATGAGTTCCGGGGGGCGCGGTGCCTGGTCGTCCTCCACAGCAAACTGAGGCTATCACCAACCATAGCCCCCACGGCTGGCCGTGCCATGCTTTACGGTCGCATCGATTCGCCCGGGGAAGATGAAAATAGGGGCATGCGGATATTTAAGAATCTGCAAACGGGCCGTTTTTTGTGCCGGAGCAGCTCCGTCTCCAGCGACCAGCATAAAAGTCCGAGTAACGGCCGGCTCTCCACGGCGCCGGGTGGACCGTTGGGGGTTCCGATGTCACAAGATCCCCAGAGTTTTTTACGGTCTCGGGACACACGCCATTGTTTCTCCTGGGGCGTTGAATCGTGCATTCATCGGATAGTTCTCCTGATGGCCGTTGCAGCGCGGCACACGGGCGACACGAAGGGGGGACGATCTGCTGTCGTGTTAGACCTTGTATCGCGTCACAGCGCGTTGAGGATCGATCCATCGGAGCGCCTGCTGCCAGCCAAGAAACGGCCCCCCGTAATTCACTGGTAATGCCGAGACAATTAGCTTATGTGTGCGATCCGTCTGCAAAAGAGCCAAGAAACCAAGGCATGGCGTTGAAAAGCAACAAGCGACAATTCCCCAGATTCTCCGAGTTTTCTCACCCTTGCACAGTTTTCACGCGGTGGCATCAACGCTTGCCAAACCGTTGCGGGCTGCCTTGTCTTCGATTCTCCAAGAAGCATTCTAGACAGTTTTTTCTTCACGATCGACATGGTTTGTGCGGAAATAGAACCGAAGCGATGCCGTCACCAGCAAATGGGCTTAATCTCAGTCGCTAGGATGACGAAGAGAGGCTCACTTTAAGCTTAAGCATGACATCATCAGCTCACGTCCAAAACCAAAGAGTCCTCCACACAACACACCACCAGAATCTTTCCACACTAGCCCCAGAAACCCCAGCCAAAGGGCGACGCAACCCGCAACCCGCATCCCGCAACCTTCGAGAACCCCGATTGATTCAGTGCAGTAACCTGTAATGGCCGTACCCCTGTCGACTAGGGACCGCCCGCCTTCAAGCACGCGCTCCTTGACCAGCCCTGCCTGCTTTTGGGTCCTCCTCCAAGCTTATCGAGCGCCACTGACATCGGCCCTTTCTCGTCTCCGTTAGAGACTAACAACCACTTGGACCTTGTTCCGTTCTCTCCTTGCTACAACGATGGTGGCTCCGGAGATCTGCACCTGACACACGGCGATGGCCTTGCTGGACTGCGCTACTGCGATGCCTTCTCCATGACGACTGCCAAGTTTCAGCAGTCATGCTCCATCACGCCCTGCTATTGCCGTTACGGCAGCCGCTGACCGGGCTCGCCGAGGAGCAAGACGATGTGCCCCACGTTCTGTAATACGACTCTCCGCTTTCATGTCTTGAATCCCCAGGTGTTCCTCTGGGCAATATAAGACCCGCTCTCCCGCCCTTTTCCTACGAGTTCAGAACCAGATATCTCTTAGTCTTATTCCTCTCCCTCTCAGACATCGTTCCGAGACATTTTGGTTACAATGTTGGGGAAACTGTACGTCCTCCCATTCGGCTTCAGCCTCTATGCTTGAACATCTGGACACAACTAACCTACTCTCCTCCAGATCCATCAAGGTCAATGGCGCCGACTGCGGCGCAGAGGCCATCCTTTTGGGTGTCATCACGTCCATCGGAGGCTTCCTCTTCGGTTACGATACTGGTCAGATCTCTAGTATGCTGACCTTTACCGACTTCATGGAACGATTCGCCCAACGCGATGCTGATGGCAAGCCGGCGTGGGTGCCCATTATCAAGGCCATCCTCGTCTCTCTCATGAGCATCGGATCTTTAATCGGTGCCCTTTCTGGTGCATAGTAGGTTCTGCAGTTTCTACTCAATTGCACTCTTTAGCTTACACACTTTGCAGCACCGCCGACTGGTGGGGCCGACGAAAGAGTTTGACTTTTGGAGTTGTCATCTTCATCATTGGTAATGTCATTCAGATTACGGCGATGAACTCCTGGGTTCATATGATGATGGGTCGATTTGTCGCCGGTCTTGGTGTCGGCAACCTCTCTATCGGAGTCCCCATGTATCAGTCCGAGTGCAGCCCTCGCGAGATTCGAGGTGCTGTTGTCGCCTCCTACCAGCTTATGATCACTTTCGGTATCCTTATCGCCAACCTCATTAACTACGGAGTTCGAAACATCCAAGAGCAACATGCCTCTTGGCGAATCGTTATCGGTCTCGGCATCGGCTTCTCGCTACCTCTCGGGTTGGGTATACTATGCGTCCCCGAGTCCCCTAGATGGCTTGCGTCTCAGGGCGACTGGAAATCTGCTCGAACTTCCTTTGCTCGCCTCCGTGGCATGAAGGATGACCCCGAGAACAAGCTTGTCGAGGATGATCTTAACGAGATGCGAGAGATTCTTGAGAAGGAGAGCCAGGTCGGCCAGGGTGGCTGGATCGAATGCTTCAAGCCTAACGCCGACATCCCCAAGCTCGTCTACCGCACCTTTCTGGGCATCGCCATTCACTTCTTGCAGCAGTGGTCGGGTATTAACTACTTCTTCTATTATGGAGCGAACATCTTCGAATCTGCTGGCGTCGACGATCCTATCCTGGTCCAGCTCATCCTCGGTGCTGTCAACGTCGTCATGACTTTCTACGGACTCTATGTGGTCGAGAAGTATGGACGTCGCTGGCCTCTTTTCCTCGGTGCTCTTTGGCAGTCTGCCTGGCTTCTGGTCTTTGCCAGCGTTGGAACGGCTATTAACCCAGAAGAAAGCAAGGTTGTGGGCATCATTCTGATTGTCTCGGCGTGCATGTTTATTGCCTCTTTTGCCGGTACTTGGGGTCCTCTTGCTTGGGTCGTCATTGGCGAATCCTTTCCCCTTCGCACTCGAGCTAAGCAAGCTTCTCTTGCAACTGCCAGTAACTGGCTTGGCAACTGTAAGTTCCCGGTGTTGCCCCTGTCCTCGACATTGTACTAATAACTACTCCTAGTCATGGTTAGTTTCCTGACTCCTCTTGCCGATAGCGGAATAGGTTACGCCTACGGATTTGTCTTCTGCGGAACCAACTTGGCCGCTGCAATCATAGTGTGGTTCTTCCTCTACGAATCGCGGATGCTCAGTCTGGAGAACGTCGACCTTATGTACCGCCAGGATAACCTTACGCCTCGGACCAGCACCAAGTGGGTGCCTCCAGGCTACATCACCCGCGAGAAGCGAGACGAGTCTCACTTCCGTCGCATTAGCGTGGCCGACGGACATGAGAAGCCCAGGCACAGTAACGCTTCGCACTCTGGAGGAGATTCGAGAGCGGAGTTTGTCTAAACAGGAAAAAGGGAGCCCGAATGCATCAGGAAGGCGTTACGTCTTTATTCTCTTTCACTGTATTATTATCAGATAGTTTTTGGCCTTTCCAATTTGGGGGCTTCTAGTTGAAATTCCATTACTTCTCATTATGTTGTTTCAATGCTATGCAACTTGTGCTGGGTATCAAGGCTAAATCAACAGTTATCGTGCTAATGCAGTTCCATCCAATCATCGCGTCTTCTATCAGCGTCTTCAATTCTTCGATTCGACCTTCTTCTCGCCCCCTCTCTGCTCCCATGAAATCTTGTAACCAGACACAGGATGCAGAATCTGCTCCCTTAGCTCCAATTTTGGTAGTACAGATCCGGCAGAACTGATCTTATTGGGGTCCAGTGAGTGCTCCTCCGACCTAAGATCCGTCCGGCCGTGTGAAATAGACATCTCGGTCCAGGCATTAATGACTTCGGGACCCAGGGGGGAGACGTGAGTGCCGTGCCATGTAAGCTCGGTGACAGTATCTGCTACGCGGTATCGCAATACGCAGGCTTGATCTTGCTGTCCGTTCCAAAGCTCGAGCACCTGCAAAGAGGGCATCTTCTTGGCCGCGCGGGCTGCGGCGCAGAGTAGGTTTTTGATGTCCTTTTGTGAGTCTGATGCAAGAATATCCGATGTGAGGGACAAGGTCTTTAGGTGCTCCCAATGAGGAAGATCTCTTGTCGTGCGGTCGGAGTCGGCGCGCCAGAAGGGCTTGAAGAAGTCTTTGGCGTCGATGAGGAAGGATATGGACATGTGCTCGAGGTGCTTGCCGTATAGCCTCAAAGCCTTTGCCAGAGCGACGGTGTTGATATCTTTAGGCGTCCATTGATGGAAGATCCTGTTTGTATCTCCATATAGCGACAGTCTCTTTACAGAGAGCGGCAGATCCATGCCAAATGCAAGGTTCGCATTCCGGCACCAACTCTTCTCGTCCCTTGACTCGGCACAGCGCCATCGCTCAACGTTGACGTCCTCGAGGCGCGGCATGCTCGAGATGATCTTGCCAAGGGCGTCGGGGCAGATCTCGCGGAACTGCTGTCTTCGGACGAGGAAGCCGGTGATGACGGGGACTTCAGGGAGGGTCGGAGAATCGTCCTCGTCGATGTAGGCAAGGCTCTCGTCTTCGTGGTAGTTGAAGGCGAGGGCCTTCCATCCAAACAGGTCATTCACCGTTCGCACCCACCACCGATGGCGGGTCTCTGTTGAAATCGAGTGACCCGCCATGCCCATACTCTCATGGAGCTTGGCGTATGGTGTATGTACGTCTTTGGACATTACATATGGCGCCGTCAAACCGGTCGCCAGGTACTCCCGGTAAAGCTGGACATCCCTTTGAAAGGGGTCCTTCTTCCCATACATTCCCTTGTCACTTGGTGAATGGGCGCTAAGCTCGACCGTGAGGCCTGAGCCCTTGCCGCATCCCCGGACATCCCATTCGGCAAGGATATCCCATAACCCGAATATAGAGGTTGTAAAGGTGCGGTCTGCTTCCCATAGCACCGCGGTGCTCTCCTCCTCCTTGTCTTTTAGTTGCGGATATTCCGGCAGCTGGATTCTCAGCCAGATGTGCTTGAAATGCTGCCTTCTTTCGGGTTTGGCTATGCTTTCGAAGTCTTCGAGGTCGTCTTGGTGCAGGACCAAGCTACGGAACGTTCTGGCTTCAAAGAATGCTTGCCACTCCCGGTTGACGCAAGCATACAATGACAGGCTTCTCAAGGACTCTGCGATGTGGCTAAGAACCATTCTCTCCAGCTCGGGCGGAAGGGGCCTGAATGAGGGCATCTTGGAGGGTGAATGTAAAGGATGGGGGTTCGTAATAGGAGTCGGGGATCGTGATGGAAAGGGTTTGGGGTACGCAGCAAAAGATGCTTCAAGGGTATAGAACAAGTGAAGAAAGAAGCTTGAACAATCGGGAGATGCCACTGCTATGCCTTGGTGTTGAACGCGAGTTTGGTGCTGAACACGAAGGGAAAAGTGAGAACAATGTGAGTGAGCACTGCAACAAGCGAGCACTGGCAGTGATAAAACGTGGGTGGAAGAAAGAATGGCAGAACAGGCTCCCCAGGGACACAATGATTCGGTTATTTACTAGATTGAAGAAAGAGACTTTGAAGTCTTTAGATTGGCAGCTGAATCTTTGAAGTTTGGAGCAGCGTTGAAAAACTCTCTGAATAGACTCGCGAGCAACGTCTCTGTAGAGAATGTCTATTTTCCCAACAATAATGTCTGAGTAGGTATCAATGAGCACAATGAATGAGGCACTACCGTGCCGCTGGAGGCTTGGAATCAGGCTTGGTGATGTTTAAGTGGCATTTAGCATCAATTAGGACCTGGGTACAGAGCCAACATTGATGGGATTGGAAGAGCACAAGTTGCATCTTTGACTGGAACAAGGCCTCATGATATGTTTCCAGGTTCTCAATATTAACCCATAGCTTATCTCAGTTTCATCGAGCGTCTGAATGAGTTTTGGAACTATGCGACGCAAGCTCCAAGGTTCCTAAGTTGCACCTCGATGTGAGGTTATTCCAAAGGTTTACTCCCCACCACATACCGTGCAGGCCACAGGTCTCGGGTTAATAATGTTGATATACTGGGTCTTGCAGCATGCGTTGTTACTCTTATCTTTGGTATAACTTCCAATCATCTAGTTGGATGAAATCTATCTTCAAAGCCTCCTGCTGGCTTTGGGAGGCTTGTAGTATACAGTCCGACATTTTGAAACCATGCGACCAGTACCTTGTGCATAAACTGCACTGAAAATTAGCTAGACATTCTTTGTATAACTACTTGGTTAATCCTCACTCAATGAATAACGAGGCTCTGTCCCCTGCAGCTGTTCGGGTCTTTACAGCAGGCAACAAACAACAATCCCTGCCCACAGCTGAGGCGTCCGCTAAGATCCGGTTGTCGCAACTGCTAACTACTACGTAGTATGCCAGCTTCCAGCAGCTACCCGCTGTGGCTTGACACTGCATAGTCTCCCATCCAACAGATTCAACTGATAATGTAGCCTGCACTGTGGAAGAGCAACAGGGTGGTACTCCCTAGGGGAGAATAAGATCCCTCATCTAGTGCCGTTGAAGAACTCACACCAACCCATATCCCATATACCCTATCAATCTTGACCCAAAACTCAATCCAATTTTTTCTACAATATGGACTCGCCCGAGATGGAAAACTGTTCGCACCAAGACCTGTATATCGACTGCGGCTTTGCTGCCGACGAAGTTGGCTTTAAGAGACCAAACTTGACAAAACGCCTCGCTGCAGTCACTCGCTCCGGCTCAAAATCAAACTCGCCGGTATCAACTCGAGAAGAGATCATGGAAAACGAACGAACGTTTCCCGGTCCTCTGGTGATGCTCGATAGCGAACTTATCGAGAATCGTAACCACAAAGCAAGTAGCTTCAAGATGTGGCATGCATCCAAGGACAGGACTCCCACCACGACCAACAACCGAATCATATATGTCATGGAGCCGCCCGCCATCTCCAGAGAAGCGGAAGATTTAATGAAAAATTGGCATGAGCCTCTGGACCCAGAAGATCCCCTGGATCCCGATCTCCCCAAGTGGTCTTCGTCTATCCCTAACATGTCAGACTTGGTCGAATATCTTGGTGCCTTCTTCCACACAATGGATGTAAGGTCGATCCCCACGAAGCGTAAATGGCGACTCTGGGACGACAAACATCCAAATGCGCAGCGAAAACCAAACTCAATAAACCCGAATCAACGCTACGTTGGATTGAAGAACCCCGGAAAGGAGGGTGGTCTTTTCCCTGTCAGGTGTCGTGCATCCCCCGATGGCGGCTCGAGGATGCAGTTGAACGTCAACGACATAGCAAATACCCTCGTCATCAACGCCGACAGCGTTTACGCTATAGTTATGCTTGTCGACTTTGATCTGTATGGAGGCGACGATAACTTCTGGTTGACTGGAGAGTCATACGCCAGCCGTCGAGTCGCCATCATGTCCCCATTCCGCAACAACCCATCCTTCGATCAGCGGTCCGATGTTGAGCGGAACCACATGTGGCCTGCTTCTCATTGCAAAGCCTACGTGAACATGCTACGTAAAGCCGACGGCCAAGAGCACAGTTCTCGAGACTTGATCATCTCCTCCGAAAACACTACCTCCGCACTCTCTGCTGCCGTCCGAGCCTTCGGAGAGGTCGCCCAACCACAGACAACTCCCGAATTGGCCAGCTACTGGTTCTCTCGTTGTTGCTTCTCGGCTGCCCACTACCTGGTGCGTTGTTTTGCAATAAACGACCACTGCAGATACTACGCGTGTTTGATGGAGTATTCCAACAGTATGGACCAAATTGTCAGCAAACCGCCCTACCTCTGCCCAGTTTGTCTGTCCAAGCTGTCGTGGGCTCTGGCCTCGTGTGACTCCAGCACGGGACCCAACGTTCTTCAGCAGAGACACTGGATTGCAAAGCACACTTCACAATTGGAGGCCTTTTGCAGCCGGTGGGACCATGTTCCTCAATTTGCAGCTTTGGAAGCTTGGCTGGAGGCAAGGCTGAAGGAGTTGGAAAGTTTTGAAGACGATGAGGAGGATGAAGAAGAAGATGAAAGTCTTTGAGGCGGGTACAAAGCTTTGGCTGGGGTGAATTCGCCTCAAAGGAGTTGCGGTTCGTTCACAACGAGCATGTCGTCCTTTCATTCACTACAGATATCAGCTATTATATAGTCTGCTTTCTTCCCCTTGCCTTTCTTTCATCAACAACTACATCACCTACAACAACTTCCGTCTCTGGACTCAACGAGGTCTCACTCAGTTAGCTCACTTCTTCAACAATCCTCATACATACACATTCTTCCAATCATCACTTGAGCCATCATCATGTCCATCTCTTGCGAAAGGTGCCGCAAGTTCTTCAACGCCAAAGACTCCCAACAGGTATGCCCAGAGGGCTGCCGCACAGCATACTGCTCCCGAAACTGCCGCCGCGCCGACAAGAAGGCCCACGACAAGGTGTGCAAACTCCTTCAAGATGCTGTCGCAGCAGGCGCATCCAGCTCACAACATCGCCCGGCCGAACCCCGTCCGATGTATCAGAGATACCCCCCGCCCCCAGGCTCTACGATCAGGATCGTCGATGTAACCTGGTTCCACGAATGTCCTAAGGAAGAGGCCTACCACATCCTCGTCGACTCTTACCGCCTCCGCATGCACGACATCGCCGAGTATGGCGCAGTGGACGATGGAGATGTCTTCCTGAGCCGCTTTGCGACCACCATCATCGGGTTTAGACGCTACCTCGACATCGCTGAGGAAACTGCGGGCTTGTTGCCCCCCTGGTGGGACGCCGAGAAGAGAGAGGAGTGTGAAGCCTGCTGCACAAACTATGCTGCCATGGACTGGTACGTTGTCAGCCAGGAAGTGGATGCGCAGGATATTGCGCAGTATTACGGGGATGAGGAGCTCGTCTTGCGTCTTCGACTGCTGGCTCAGGTCGTGTTTGGCTGCGGACCGGGAGGGAAAGATGTAACTACTATGTAAGCATGGGTTTGGCTTACTGCATTGGTGGCTGTGTATCGGCGTTTGGGTATCATGGTTGTCCTTTGCTATCTCGCTGCGAGCTGGGTAAGATGATTTTTGAGGAGTGCGAGTAAAACAGAACGACGACAGAGTGTGCAAAGTCACAGGCAATGGGAGTTATAGCTGTATTCTATCTTGATCAAGAGAGTGTTTTCGCGTCCGGTGGGCGGCGATTGCGACTAACCCGTGAAGTTATGCAAGAGGAACAAGCATCTGGAATGTTCACTGCTCGCACATATCTATCAACGGTCCTACATCTGTGTTCCGCGATTCAGCCCATGAAACGGTTTCCCCATTGGGTGAAAACGGTAGAGATCGGCTCCGGCCCCGGACACTGATGTCGTGATGCGTCTCCATTATGTTATCGACTTCGTTCCCCACCCGGTCATCCAACCCTCTTATATCTGCATGGCAACTGATAAGTGTCAGTTTACTCCTCATCATAACTGTTTCTTCAGATCATTTGAAAATGGTGCTTACATCGCTTGCTGTGCTGGCCACGGTTGCTGGCGCCTCCGCATTCGTCTCGGCCCCGATCGGAGCCGATATCCAGAAGCCACTGGCGCCGGGTTCGGCCTTTGAGTGCGACCTCCCTCCTGTTCTCAACCCCACTGGCGATGGGCTTCCGTCTGCCGACAGTTTGTTCTCATCTCACGATGCTTTTCTGAAGCAGGTGAGGCGCCACCAAGCAATTGTGCGGGTTCCGTCGATCTGCTATGATGACCTTGGCGGGTTTGATCAAGATGAGCGATGGGCTCCTGGGCGATGAAGCCTTTTCCGTAGGCGGGCAGCATTCCGTTCCATATGTAGACTATGAAGGTCATCTGGTGCTCAAGGGGACTCGCAAGTTTGACATAACACCAGTGTCACCGACCAGCGGACCAGTCTGGGATGTTTTCTCGGGGACCATCCAGCATTCTTTTGCCTTCGAGGGCGGAAAGGTGGTGCCGGTGGGTGAGATGATGACTGGCAACACGGATACCAGACATTATCTGAGTGAGTCAAGCAATTGATCTAGGACTCATGTGTAGAATACTGACAGAGATGCAGACCTTTCGCCACATATTTATCGATGGACACCGTCTCGACAGCGTGGGTCGGAGAATATCCATACGGTTGATGAGAGGGTGAGGATGGATTCACACCTGGACATTGTCAAGTTTTACTATGATCTGATCCGTAACTTTGACGCGGCCGAGTTTTAGTTTGTAGTGTCTACTGTATACATCTGGAACCGAATAGAAGATTTTGCTGTGCTATCTGGTCTCCAGTCTAATATACCTCAATGTTGTATCTGTAGCATGGGAGTGACATGAACACTTGAGGCCGCTCTTCCCCGGCGGTTTCCGTCTTATCCATGTTCGTCAACCATGCACATCTTCAGACTCTCCGCATCTAAGAAAACAAAAATCCCTTTAAGAAAATCCCCCCACGCTTCCCCTCCCCTACCCCTGACTCTCGAATCTCCACAAGATATTATTCCCGGGCCCTGAGTTGGGCCAGCGGGAAAGTATGCAGTTGAGGCACCAGCTGACAACACAAATCCTGGCGGATGAGGCTGAGTACCTCCCGTCATGGAGGCATCATTCACAGTCAGCTTCATGCCGTGGTAAGGATGCATGGATACCTGTATTACACCTGGTATGTCTTGCATCTTGATGAGTGTCCGAGTGTGGGGGGCAACATTTCATGATCGTGAGTTTTTTCTCTTTGACGCCTCAAGCAGCCCCTTGCTAACCCCTCAAATTACAAATCTTTGCCCTCTGACTTGCTCTCTGTGAGTACGGAGTAACGGGCTCCAGTTTTGCCTCCCACGCAAACATGTCCACTCTATTAAATCGCGATCCTTGTCATGCGGGGTTCTCCACGATGTTAATGCGCGTCCCCGGAGAGCGTCCGACACCGGGTGAGGCGTTGAATGGAGAGAGAGAGACCGGCAACGACCGGGAGTAACGATGTGCGGTAAGGTACGTATGCATATGTATCTTATTCCCCGCCAGAATAGGAAATTCGAGGCGTGCCGTGTCGCCTGATCACGAGCCCAACGACTCTTGTACTGTTTTGTATCCCGAGAAACCCAGTTCTCATCGGCTTGTTTCTTGTTCTGGCGCAGATTGCATTATGCATGGCAACATGCCATGCCGTCTTACTTTTGCGGGGTACCGTAGTTTCCATTGGGGTAAACAAATGTCGATGAATTGGAATATCGATTATAAACAGGGCATTTTGGGAATAAGTAAACTAACCAACCAAACAAACTCGCTTTGTAATGTACAACAGCCGAGGCCTGATGACCCCGTGAGCTGTGTATCAATGTGTCCATGCCCAACGCCACAACACCATCATCTTCTGCTTGATTCTACCTTGGGTATCATCATCGCTAAACCCGATGCAACTCGCCCAAACATGCAACCCCGTTTTTAATCCGTCGTCATGGTTTTCATAGCGTTGGCTCCAGGTCCATCACCTCTTGGAACCCCTGTGTAATATTGTCCAGGTCCTTCTGTGACGGTGCCACGCAGGGCCGTCGAGGCTCGCCTCCGTAGCCCGAAAAGTGTCCCAGCGCTGCTTTGACGCCCACAAATCCCGTCTTGATGGCCGTCCAGTCCGCCTTGGCCACCTGTGCCTGCAGCTGTCGGGCTTCTTTCCAGAGCCCCTGATCAGCGAGCTCCATGATGCGCACGCACGCGCGGGGGCACAGGTTGGCCAGGCCAGAGATGGTACCGTTGGCCCCTACTGCGTGGCCCTGGAGGATAAAGTCCGCGCTGCCGCCGCCGACAAAGAAGCCCTCGGGGCAGTCGGCCACGATGCGAGCAAGCTTGCCCGTGTTGCCGCATGTCAACTTGACGCCCACCACGTTGGGGTGCTTGGCGATGGTGAGGATGGTGTCAGACGAGAGGTCACGGCCAGCCGCGGCGCCGGGGAAGTTGTACACAAGCAGCGGGATCGGGCTCTTGTCGGCCACGTCATAAAAGTGCTGCACAACGAGGTCATCGGGGAGAAGGCCGCCATAGTAGCTCGGAGGTAGGACGAGGGCGTGAGTGGCGCCAGCCTTGCCGGCATCTTCGCATAGCCGCGTCGTCTCCTTTGTGCTCTGGGCGCCGCAGCCGGCGATAAGGGGCACGCGAGCGCCGCTGGACTCGTGCAGGATGGTATCTCTGGCTACGCGGATGATGGCGATGCGCTCTGAAGGGGAGAGATGGGCGCATTCACCGTTGGAGCCGTGGACGACGATACCGGCAACTCTTGAATCAAGCAGCTTGACGATGTGCTTCTCGAGTGTCGGAGCGTCGACCTCGTCCTCGGGGGTGAAGAAGGCGATAGTAGGGACGTAGACGCCGTCGCCGAGCCGGAGTTGAGGTGCTTTAGGGGAACCCATGGTGGGAGAAGTGAGAAGTGTAGCAGGCATGGGAACTCTGATATGCTGTCCGAAAATGTTGATGTGCAGAGACAACTGATATATATACTCGTCAACAAGCAAATGCTACTAGGACAGGGTATAAAACAGAACAGGTCGATGAGGAGTCGTCGTCAAAGCGGCAGCAGTCAGCTGGTCTTTTATGCCCAACCAGGACCAGGGCAGACAAGAGGCAACCTCGTCATGAGGCTACACCAGCCAAGCTTTGGTCCAAGTGGTGTCAACTCGGCAGATAGACGCTCACACAAGACGGACGGCGTGGGGGTTAGTCCAGATCAACAAGCCATCGACTAATCCCTGGGTAAGCGGGGGAGGGGGCAGGGCAGACGAGGGAGCCTCTGCCGTCCTACGGCCGAGAGACTCCGGCCCGTACCGGCTGCTGTCGACGGCTCGCTAGAACATTCAGGTGAGTAAAGAGACAAGAGACAGGCTACAGTGCCCATGTTGCGATGGGGTCGCCGGTGGGGGTACAGTTCTGGTTGAACCATGAGGCCATAATGTCGGGAGCATTCTCGTATGTAGTACACACGCGACTTACACCGCGAGAGTCCAGAACGAACCCGTGCTAACAGATCATGGTTACACAAGCACAGACTTTGACAGCCAACAATCGAGACATCCCCTCCATCAGCAACCGAGATCAACATGCCCAGAAGCAGGTACCGTCCGTGAGCACCGTCGTCTGATGCCCAAAGCCAACCCTCCATAGTCCGAAAGGGAATGGTCAAGACAAACCATCAGATCCTCGCTCTCTAGCCCCCCCGGAATCGAAACCAGGCCACCGTCTTAGGGGCCAATAGACGGGTTTGCTAGGGCGCCCAGTCTGAGTCAATTGACCAAACAGAGAGCCCCTAAATCAGGCATAATCATGAACCCCCACGGTCTGGAGAAACCGAGGACGCACGGCATCAGCTCGGTCTCGGCCAATGACGAGCCAGAATTGGCATGCCCATTCTGCGGGTGTAACCTGGAGGCAAAGGGAGAGACAATGGTCGGGCTGAAGTTGCATGGCTGTGCAATAGAGTGAAAGAGAGCGTGGGGGAGGAGGAGTACATATGTAACTGTAACCAAGGCAGAACTTACGATGATGGCGACGGCGATGCAACTTTCGCCACTTTCCCCCCCCCCTCATTGTCGAGATGAGATCTGGGAATAAGAGAAGATGCAGCAATTGGGGGCTGGTGATTGATGGAACAAACATGATAGCGGCCCTCTCAAAAAACAACCATGTGATGGTGCTGATCTGATCCATCAACTTGACTGTCTAACTGGGAATAAACCGAGGCGCTGGACGAGGCCAGACGCCACGGGCCACTGCAGCCCGGTTTCCTCACGTGCGACAAGAGGGCGTGGGGGCTCGGTTCGAGCTTGCTGGGGCCTCGCCTCTTTGCTTTGTTTCTGCATTTGCTTTGCCTTGTGAAAGGGACATGAGTCCGCCGGATTTCAATATCCGTGGCATCCCGGCATTTGAATTGCCTTGAGCTTACCGGTGGTCAGTTATGATGCCGAAGACGTCTTGACTCTGCAGAGTTGGCTCTGCAGGAAAACGAAATTGGCAAAGATCATGGTCATGCTTGGCTGTAGATTCAAGAATGGTTCACCATGTTAATTACTTTACACTACGGAGTACCTCTCAGCCCTTTGAAGCTACTATACAATTTCCCCGCAACTTTCCCTGATACAGCTCGCAGTATCGCCGACCCAACGACACATGCACGGATCACAGCTAAACTCGTCCGCCGAGTCGGGTCCTCCAAGCAAGATAGCCGGCGTACCCCACGACGCCCGTCAACGCCAGCCTCCCCACGGCCGATAGCAAGTTGCTATCAGCCCTGGCCTTACTCCTGCCTATCATCTTCTTACTCTGTGCGCGGAACGTCTCGCGGTCGTTGAGTCGCGGGAACGGTGCCTCGGCCGTCTTACCTGTCTCCGGATCCTTAACCGTCGGCACGGGGACGCCCAGGTGCTCGCACAGCGGCGCCCACCCGTCCGTGATGCGGTACTCGATGCGACGCTCCGCGGGGATGCGGTCGCGGAACTCTTGGTACTGCGCGCTGTACCACGCCAGCGCCTTGTCCTTTTCCTTGCCGTGATCATAGGGCAGCACCCATGTCCTCAATGACTTACTGTAGGCGGCCATGTTCTGCAGGTTGCTGTCAAACAAGAAGCAGTAGAACATGGTCAACTTAGTCCAGATGCCTTTAGGTTGGGTTAGGAGGTAGATGCTGTTGAGCACGCTCTCGTACCACTTGTCCGGGTCACGGTTGAGGATGATAACTTTGGCGTCGGGGTAGAGTTCCGCAAGCTCGGCCCCGAAAAACGCGGCGGGCACATCGCACACGGCCTGGCAATCGCCGAACAGACGGTCCCAGTCGGCACGGGTGAAGGATCCCCGGCCGGCGTACTTTGCCTCAAAAGCACGGATCCATTCTGGAACGCGCGAGGGGTCCTGGATGAGGGTTTGCATGTGGTAGCAGTCGTGGAAGCCGAGCTGTCTCAGCGCGCTACGAATGCCTGCAGATCCGAGATTCGCGTCAGTTCTCAGCAGATCTCGAAAAGAGCGAGGACAAAAAATAGAAACAGATTGAGTGAGATCCTTTATCAGCCGCCACGTCTGCAGCCCTGGAGGCTGAGGCACACCTCCTCCCTTTCAGGGCGATCGCGTGATGGCGCGGCTCAGTGAGTGGACGGGTAAACATACTCAGCGTTCCTGTGCGATGAACGCCGCAGACGATGACGCGCATGGGGACAATGCGGTCCGGGACAACGACCCCCTGAGCTTGTTGCGACAACGAGGCCATGCTGTTGCGAGATGAAGGTGTTTCGCTGACGACAGAGTTGGCTGATTACGACGACCAGGAAGGGGCTTGACGAGGACAATGATATCAACAAGGGGTGTAGCCAGGTGACTTTTACCCGCGTCTCTGGTGATACTGAACGCGCTTATTCGCTGTAGGTATCTTGGTGTGGCGTGCTTTTGTTGGTGTTGAGCCCAAAGCAAAGAATGGATTGAGGGACCCGTAAAATCCCCCTTATCTGGATTACATACTCAAACTGCAATCATCCATCTGACACACACACACTAGACTTGATACATTCTCGAAACCAGAGACATTCTTGCCAAGAATAGAAAAGAGTAGGCAGCGAAATTATCCAGAAGGCGATAGCACGGATAGCTCCCCTATAAACTCACTAGTTTGAGCTTAGATCTCTAGGTGATGGGTCTCTGCAGGTGGATGCTCCGGAGCGGCCGGTCCCGGATGGACCTCTCTATCGATGCTGCCCGATGGATTCTTTCCGTCCCTTGCTTGTGCCAAGGGCCTCCATATCACTAAACTCTGGCATGTGATGTTGAAAAGGGGAAACACCAAGATCGAATTGGGTAAACCGAGAGTTACGGGTCAACAAAGAAACAAGAGAGACGACAAGTTGCAGAGTTTCCTCTTGCGCGCGCAACTCAGGAGAATACGAGACTTACAGGCTTCATTTACCAAGCAAAAGACTGGAGCTTTACATCATCCAGGCAAGGACTCAGAAAAGCCAAGAAAAGAGCCAAAGATACCTGCATCCGCGAATGCACGTCTATCACATCCATCTAGGAAAAGGCGAGCGTCGATCAACTGCCAATCCTGCATCCACAACGTGGGTATCCCCTTGGAGTTTTGTGTGCTAAACTTGAGCCCTTCAGCTCCTATCAACAGCACCCTTCCAACAACGTTCTACACCCTGATGATCGCTGCAGGGCTGCAGAGTGTCCCCTGGAGCACAGAGCAGTTATCGGCCGAAGCGGGCGCCTGTTCAAGCCGCACGTGGGCGCTACAGCTGCTGTTGGATGGTGGTGGTGGTGGCGGCCCCGTCCCTGAACGGAAGAAACCCGCCAAGAACAAGCGACAAGCCTCTATCATGGACGTGCATGGATCTCATGGTCCCAACAGCCTGGTCGCGCAAGATTTTCTCCTTTTCACACACCCTCCACGCCTTTCTAGAATGGGTAATCCGAGCTGTTCATGATAAAGAGCCTCTTTACCCGGCCCAATCAATCTCGGCTCAGCAACTAGCAGCTCCCAGGAACGGACGAGACCTGACTGACAGCCAGCTGAATCGAGCTGTTGGTGTCGACGGCAAAGGAAAAAGCAATCAGGTTCATCTCAAGATTTCGGCCTAGCAGTCACGAATTTTATTGTGACTGCAGCTACTCATGGTGGTGAGTCGTGACGGTGTGGAAGAATGACTCGGCGAAAAAAACCCTGATAAAGAAAGGAAAGAAAAAAACACCATGGACGAGATCGCCAATGCATGACGACGCGCAACAACATGCCACGCGCCAGATAGCGCAAGCTTCATAGGTTCAGCAGCAGAGAAGAAATGCACATCATCATCATGCCTCTTATATCATTTCTTCGTATCAAGCCAACCATGCCCTGCACAGAACGGGTATGCTACGTCTCGGCCTCTCTCGGCGACCCACCGGCCCTTATCACGCCCGCTTCGCGTACCATTACACAATGAAGCAGACCCTGCTCGATATTCGCCCCCAGAAACCACAGGAACCACATCGTTGCAAAAGAGACCCGGTTTTGTTTCTCGCCCCGGAGCGAGCCCAAAGATTCAAATCAAGGCCTTGGACGAGGGACCCATCGGGGGGGGAGAAAAGATAGAGAAAAGGTCGATCGCCCGCCATGACGAGCCTTTCACCCAATCTCTTGAGCTCCCTCTCGAGCAACGAGCCCTGAGAGACATCATCTCGGGGTGAATCTTTTCAATCTCTTCACCACAGCTTTACGCCTCAATCCGGGTCTCTTTCGAACAGTCTTTGGCCCTTGACGTTCACCCATGTCAGAACAAAACGACAGCGGTAGTGGCAGCGGCGGCAGTGGCCGGCCGAGCCAGGTATCCACGCCCCTGCGTAGGGAGAAGAAGCGAGTCGGCTTTCACGCCAATAGTGACAGCCTTGGAGGAGGCAGCGGATCGGCCGGAGGAGCTGATGCTGACCGTCCTCGTGGTGATGAAGAAGGCGTCTTCTCACCAGCCCGCAGTCCCAAGCTCGCCCCTGGACAACTCCCTCCTAATGCCCCAGATGCCTACGAACTCAGTCTTGCCTTGACAAAGATTCTGTCTGCTGAACAGGAGAACAAGCGTCTACAGCAGGACAAGGATAAGCTCTCGCCAGACACGCCGGAGCTCGTTGGAGGTCCCAAACGCCCAAGACCAGCTCTGCGGAGAAACACCAGCTATGACGCCCCCGAGGAGCGCGAGCGAGCAGACCTTGCAGAGTCGCGGGCAAGTGAACGACACATCAGGTCCATGACTGATGCTCGTCAGAGAGCCGATCTCCTGGCCATGTCGGTGGGAGGCCACTCAGCCCCAGGAAGCAGACGCGGCTCAATCGACCTCCAGGAAGTGCCATCTTTTCATCCTCTGATCGAGGACTACGATGTCACCGATCCTGGCACGCCGCCGCGCAAAACAACGGGCTTCGACAATGGCTCCTACACCAGCCTGCGTCAACGGGTGCCCAGAAGCGACGCGGACCTCTTTGAACACCACGTCGTCGCCGAGAACCTCGTCAGGTCTCATACCCGCAAGGGGAAGCGGGACTTGTTCACCCAGCAGCCAAGTGGGCACGCCTCCGGGACCGCGACGCCCGTCCTGCAGCAGGCTTACGCTCACGACTATGTCCCACGACCCGACCAGTATCGCGGCGGCATCCTCTCCTCCCTCCTCAAGCTTTACCATGAAGACAAAGCGGGCTCAACCAGCGGGCTCAACACGCCCCAGGCACCCGGGACTCCTCTCATGTCGCCTCGTCCTTCGCCGCCGCCCTCAAGACCTGCCTCGTCCATGGGGATCCCCTCTCGCTCACCTCCCCGCTCGCGACCATCCAGTGGCCTATTCCACCACCACAAGTCCCGCAACTCGACGTCGTCGCTTGCCCTGACTGCGTCGTCCATGTTTGCTGTCCCGGCCTCGACCAACATCTCGGACCGGTGGACTGAGAAGCTCAAGAAAGAGCAGACGCCGCCTCCCAAGAAACGAGATAAGCACCGGATCACTGTTCACATTGCCGGCATTATCTCGCGCCACAAGTACCTCCTCAAGCTTTGTCGGGCACTCATGAGTTATGGTGCCCCGACGCATCGCCTTGAAGAGTACATGACCATGTCCTCACGCGTGCTCGAGATTGAGGCTCAGTTCCTCTACCTGCCTGGCTGCATGATTATCAGCTTTGACGATAGCACGACACACACCACCGAGGTCAAGCTCGTCCGTGTGCCACAGGGTATCGATCTAGGGCGTCTGCGGGATGTGCACAACATCTACAAGGAAGTCGTGCATGACAAGCTTGGAGTGGAAGAAGCTACCCAGCGCCTGGATGAGGTTAGTGAACGAAAAGCAAAGTACAACACCTGGCTTCGGGTGTTTCTGTATGGTGTCGCCTCGGCCTGTGTTGGCCCTTTTGCTTTCCAGGCACGCTTCATCGATATGCCTATCGCCTTTATCCTGGGTGCCATCGTGGGAGTCCTTCAGCTGGTCTTTGCCCCCAACAACGAGCTGTACGCCCATGTCTTTGAAGTTTCCGCCGCGGTCGTCACGTCGTTTATCGCACGAGCTTTCGGTTCCATCCGGGGCGGCGACCTGTTCTGCTTCAGCGCCCTCGCCCAAAGCAGCATCGCCCTGATTCTCCCCGGATACATGGTTCTCTGCAGTTCGTTGGAGCTCCAGAGCGGCAACATCGTCGCTGGCAGCGTGCGCATGGTGCACGCCCTCATCTACACGCTCTTTCTCGGATACGGCATCACAATCGGGGCCTCCCTCTATGGAATGATCGACGACCATGCGGTGAGCGAGGCGACGTGCGCTAACACTCTTGGACGGGAGTGGTACTTCTTGTTCGTGCCCGCGTTTGCCATGTGCCTCTGTCTCATCAACCAGGCCAAGTGGAAGCAAACGCCCGTCATGATAGCCATGGCTCTGGCAGGCTTCTGCGTCAACAGCTACTGCAGCGAGTACTTTGGCGGAAACGGTCAGATCTCCAACATGCTGGGCGCCCTGGCGGTGGGCATCCTCGCGAATCTGTACTCGAGACTGGGGAGACATCTGGAGAATGGCTGGTTGGACTTTGTCGACTGGTGGAAGCTCCGAGTTCGACCCAGATACACCAAGAAGAAGATGGAATCGGATATGTGGTCTCTGCCCTCCATGTCAGACCCCGAGTCGCGGCCTCCCAGCCCCGAGAAGATTGAGAAGAAGCCCCGAAAAGTTGGCTACAGTCTCGCCGCCGCAGCCATGCTTCCGGCTATCTTTGTCCAGGTGCCGTCGGGTCTTGCGGCGGGTGGATCTCTCCTGGCCAGTATCACGACGGCGGATGAGATCACCAAGAGCGGCGCCAAGGCAGCGGATGCGGCGCTGGGCAACCTCGACGGCACGGCCTTTAATGTCCTGTTCAAGGTCATCCAGGTTGCCATTGGAATCAGTGTCGGTCTATTTATGAGCGCATTGATTGTGTACCCATTGGGAAAGAGGAGGAGTGGTCTGTTCAGTTTCTAGACCATGGCTCGAGGTTGTCTGCAAACTGCAGAGTAGTAATCTGAGTAGATGGGGAAGATTTTGTATTCTTTTTAGAGATGAGCGTTCGACGAACAGCAGGCGAGTTACGAGAAGGGAAAATTTGTGTCAGCAAAAGGATCAGACTTGTTGTTATTGTTATTGTTATGTTGGATCAGGTTGATAGAAGCGACTGGCGCAAAGAGAGCGAGCGATACATGGTTGGGATTTTTTTTGACAAAAGTATGATACAAAGGCTTAGAGAGCGATATTTCTTAATATGACAGGACGGCTATGACCGGGATGCACGAGAATTGGAGGTTTATAAAGTATTGATTGACGAGAACAATCGTCATTTCTATTCTGTTGAGTTGAATCAGTTCAGATTCAGGTATTGTCACATGTTGTACGCCAACTCCTAGTGACGTCACTTCCTTCTGAGCTACGCCAGCCTCTCAATTCCAAGCTCAACGTCTTTCAATTAAACAACGTCTTTTTATAACCTGGATCCAGACTACGGATAGGCCAACGGTCAATCACACAAAGTCTATAGAGCCTCCAAAACAGTAAAACACATATCTTGAACACCAACAGCGCATCGCATCCAACCCAGGCATGAAGATCCGCTCATCTCGCATCTCGGCCTCGATAGCCAAGGCAATAATTCGCCGCCACGGCACCAACAAACAGGGCATCGTCAAGGCCATCGTCGCCTTCTTCCGTCTCTTCAAGCTCCTCCTCACACGCTACCGCCCCATCGACTTCCTCGCCCTGCGGAAGGAGATCTGGAAGCTCGACGAGGAAGAGTACGCCACTTCGTTCCAGGGCCAGGATGACGAGCAAGCACGGCGGAAAAAGGGTAAGGAACCTCTCGCGGAGCTCGTTCCCGCTGGCGATCTGGGCTACAGCGGCTCAACCTTCTTCACCACGCCCAATGGCAAGTATCTCATCAAGTCGCTGCCCCGGCGTCATGAGCACGACTTCTTCGCTCATGAGCTGCTCAACCTATACATCGGACACATGAAGCACCAGCCGCACAGCCTGCTCGTCCGGATAACGGATCTCGTCCACGCGCCTCACGCTTCTCTGGGCGGCATGCTGGGCACGGCGCCCACGCACCACATGGTCATGGAGAACCTGCTCTCGGGCAAGCCGAGCGGCCAAGATGGCGACAGCTGGGAGACGTACGACCTCAAGCCCAACGACTACTTCTTCCCGGAGCGGGATATCGCCGACGGGGCCCTCGCGCCCGATAGCGTGATTGATCGGCTCATCGACGAGTTCCCCGACAAGGTGCGCGTGACGCGCGAGGCAAGAGAGGAGCTCGTCTCGCTGCTATCTGCAGACTCGGCGCTACTGGCTTCGAAAAACGCCGTCGACTACTCGTTATTTCTGGTGCGATTCCCGTGCGGCAGCGATGCGCCCGTGGTAGACTCTGACGCGGGCATGTGGAGGACGGGCGTTGACGATGTCGAGGGAAAGTGGACGTACCGCTGCGTGGTGCTCGACTTTTTCTGGGCAAAGCATGCGTTCCATGCAAAGGCGCTGACCAAGATCGTAAAGGTGTTCAACAAGGTTGCGCACAAGGGGCCCATGAGCATCACGGCGGATCCGGCAGAGTATAGGGAGCGTTTTCTGAAGATGGTGGATGAGATTGTTGTCGAGGGGTGAGCTGAAGGGGTGATTGTTTATTCCACGTTTTGGGCTTTTACTCTTGATGGCGAGTTTTGATTCATGATGGCAATTATTATCAAGGGTCGGTTAGCAAGCAAGGAGTGTAGGAACAATGATAATACAGTTATTTGTTTTTTATAAATCCGACAATCGATCAATGATGGATGCCTATCAAATGCTTTGCTGCAGAGCCTTCACCTCTCATTGAATCTATGGTTTGAAGACTCATGATTGTTCGTTATGGTATTGACATCTCTCTACGGAGTACAATAGGTAGGTATGAGTAGGTAGCAAATCGTTACCTGTGGATCTGCACTTTCTGAGACGAGGTCGGGTAGCACCATTATTCCGTCTTGAGTTTGTCAAACCAAAACACTACAAATTTCATGCCACTTATTTCTCAGCATCGCTGTTGTGACACGGGATCAGGGGTTGGATAGCACGCTGCAGAGTTCATTATCTTACGTAACTGGTTATGAAAGATCTCGCGATACTCCCCTAATGATAAAAGAATACTAAAATGAAAAGGATTCAGGAGCTTCTAACAGGCATATTATTGTTTTAACAATATAGCTAGCTTAGTTCAGGCTTAAATAATAGCAAATATTTATTAAAAGCGTACGATAAGGCTCTAATTCTTATTTATTAATCTCTAAGATATAGAGTAGATTGTTAACTTTTTAATAAAGTAAAAGTATAGTAGTTAATTAGTTAGATATAAAGTAGGAGTATTAGAAATTAATAAGAATA
>JAJODA010000472.1:0-34976 GCA_021730345.1 Fusarium cicatricum
GGCTTGTGCGGCTTTAACCCACGAGCCTGCAAACGTCACGGGCAGTCAATGGCGCAAGGCGGAGGGCGGGCACAGTGAGAGCCCCCCCCCCACCCCCCCTCGGCGAAATGGTAGTTCCACACGCGAAAACTCTTGGCACGCACAAAATCTACTTTGATCCATCACCAGCGATCGAAGCCGACGGCGACAAACAGCTAATTACCCACGCCTATATCACCGGTACGCCGCCCTCACGCTTCCTCGAGCATATTTGCCTCGACCTCTCGATTTTCCTCGCCCGATTTCGCCAAAGCTGACGAGTTGTGCCGTAGTTTCGATCGAGTCCCCCGATCCCCCCGCATCGAAATTCGCCCATCATGTCCGACGTCCAAGAGCGCCTCAAGAAGCTCGGCCTCGGTGCCCGAACTGGTACGTGAAATTCTGGTGGGATATCTATGGTATCCATGATGCGGAATTCTTGAAAACTGACCGGCAATACAGGGTATGTTTTGCGCATTGCGAGGCTCATACGCCGCGAGCTCCGACCATCGCAGCTAACACAAAGTGACTTAGTGGAAAGGGCACTCCCCGACGCAAGGTGAAGCGCGCACCCGCCCGCTCCGGCGCCGACGACAAGAAGCTGCAGCAGACTCTCAAGAAGCTGAACACCCAGCCCATCCAGGCTATCGAGGAGGTCAACATGTTCAAGTCTGACGGCAACGTCATTCACTTTGCTGCCCCCAAGGGTTAGTCATCCCACTTCGTGTGTGCGCGCGGGGCTTTGGTTTACTAACATGGTCCTCTTCTTCAGTTCACGCCGCCGTCCCCTCCAACACCTTTGCCATCTACGGCAACGGCGAGGACAAGGAGCTCACCGAGCTCGTCCCCGGCATCCTTAACCAGCTCGGCCCCGACTCGCTCGCCTCCCTCCGCAAGCTCGCCGAGAGCTACCAGAACATGCAGAAGGAGAAGGGTGAGGATGAGGATGACATCCCCGACCTGGTCGAGGGTGAGAACTTTGAGAGCAAGGTCGAGTAAGGTTGCTCTACACCATCTAGGGCGGAGGGGCGGTGAAATCGTAGGTCTGTTCGGTCGAGAGACTGGCTAGGATTTCCTGCGAGGCGGGCATTATTCCCCCTTGGGTATAGGAGGAGGGTCGTCAAAAGAACTCCCACGGCGTGCTCTACGTCGGGTAGGCTGGGAGTCGGTACACAAAAGGTCACGGCTTGCAGGAGTGTCGCGGTGGAACAGCGACTCTATTCGAGCTGGCTGAGGTTGATTGATCTGTACAAAAAATACGCCTTGCATCGGGAGACATACCAATCTCTATGATGTCAATGATTGCCACGCTCTTCTAGTTGGAAATCCGACCCTCCGTCGTTTCTGGTCCATCCTGCCAGCGCCGTTTCTCGCGCATCGTCCTTTACTCGTCTCCTCTCGGCCAGAAGAGGGCCATCTTTCAGGTCGCGATATGTGCCGGATGTCAAGTATACGGCTGTGATAGACTGGGCGTCTCCGATGTCGCTGTAAAGGTCCCTTGCTGCCTCCCACATGCTTCGTCTAGACATGCGGCTCGCCCCTTTCTTGTTGAACGGTTTCCGGCCCTGTATGACACCCCTAATGATGGTCTCCTCGATACCTGAACATGACCATGCTGCGGCGAGATTGCTGGCCGCGATCTTTTCCGCTCGAGCTTGCACAGCTCTCTTTGAGAAGTCGAATTCCAAGTCCGTAGTCTTGGGTGAGAATTCTGTGAATGCGTAGCCTCCAGGCCATTGCTTTCCAGCCAGGGGTTTCATCCTGCCCTCTGCCGAGAACGCACGTCGACATCCTGTGGCTGAATACTGCGATGCAGGTAGCACCACGCTGTGGAGGTATGCATTTGACGGATCAACAAAGAGGGCTGTTTGAGTTGAGAGAAGCGAAGTACATTGCCTGAGAGCCAGCTTGTCAGAGCATGACTTGGAGAGTGTAGGAGGCGCGTCGCCTCGTGCTGGTTTACGTCGAACAACACCGAGTTGAGAGAAGTAAGCTCGTCCTGGGAGCGAAGTCTCGGCGACTGAAGTAGCTTCTGTAGTATCTGAGACCGGGATTTGCCATGGTGAAGCATCTTGTTGAGCAGCCATTGTGAGCTCCATGCTAGCATCGCCGCCTGGAGTCATCAGCGACACGATACCATTAGCCCGGGCATGATGATGACTTACATGGAGCTTCTGAACAATACATGTGAAGCTTCACATCACTCCTGATTTCAAAGGGCTTCAGGGGTGCCCCGTGCCCGTTGGTCTCGGCTGTTGATGCTCGTCTGAGCAAAATGCTAGACTCATCCTCTTTTGCAAAGAGGTTGCGACATTCATCGAGCAAGAAGCGGTTAAAGGTCCTAAGGGCCATGATCTCTGCGTGCCAATCGTGAATGCCAACACCATTGGATTCCGCTACCTTGGAGGCTGGAAGACACTTCATGCCGGTTCTACAAGTCTTAACATGATAAACTACAGAGATCGTATGGGCTTGCTTACGCCAAAGCTAGACAGGTGAAAATACCATCGCTTTCGGCTACGATGCCGCTCAGGGGCACCCATTCATGAAGGCCATTGTCTCGGACAGAGGGCTTCCGCTTTGCAGGAAGTTTGTGGAATTGCTGCAATACTGCCCGCGCGATCAGATCTGGCTGGGACGTCATCTAGTCATATCCACAATGTCTCAAGAAGACCGCCAAATGAACAACCTGAACACCACATGAAGAGCACAAAATCGTGGGTTAAACAGTCGTCTCTCAATTAGCCCGACAATTCTCCGACATCAGTGGAGTGAGTGAAAGCCAGGGTGGACAAGCGCACCAACACGTGATACTGAGCCCACAGATTATAGCGCTTCGCCTGCCCTAGATCGCTTAGTCAGTTGACACACAGCTGCAATTCGAGAAATTGACCATCGGGTATCACGACGCTCAACTTTTGCCATCGCCAATTCCACGGTCAACCACACAACACCTTGTCGCCTTTAAAAGCACACCAGCGACAAGATGCGAACATACGAGGATACCTTCTCCGGCGAGAGAATCTACCCTGGCAAGGTACGCTCAAACTGCCGTCTCCCCGTCTCATGCGATCCGGTCGATTGTCGAAGTGGGAAAGATGTGGTCGTCGCAGGAGGATCATGATGATGATGGATCGCACCACGAGGAGGATGCTTCAGTTTTTAACAATAACGACATGGAGGCTAACGGTTCATCGCATCACAGGGTAAGCTCTACGTCCGTGGCGACAGCAAGGTCTTCCGATTCCAGAACGGCAAGTCGGAGTCCCTCTTCCTGCAACGAAAGAACCCCCGCCGCATCGCCTGGACCGTCCTCTACCGCCGACAGCACCGCAAGGGTATCTCTGAGGTACGCATCAACCCATCGCCAGCAGCGCTGCCAACGACCCCCGTCTGCGCGGGGCTCATGCGCTTCGCCTGGTTTCCCCCAAACCTCTGCACGCAACAGGACTGACACATGCTACAGGAGGTTGCCAAGAAGCGAACCCGCCGAACCGTCAAGGCCCAGCGAGCCATCGTCGGTGCCTCCCTCGACGTGATCAAGGAGAAGCGCAACGCCCGACCCGAGGCCCGTTCCGCCGCCCGCGCCCAGGCCATCAAGGAGAGCAAGGAGAAGAAGCAGGCCGACGCTGCCGCCAAGAAGTCTGAGAAGGCCAAGCTCGCTGCTCAGGCCGGCAAGGGCCAGTCCCGACAGATCAGCAAGCAGGGTGCCAAGGGTGCCTCTGTCAAGGTCCAGCCCAACACCCGTTAAGATATAATGGGCTTGTAGGGAGAAAGGGAAAAAGGGAGAGTGGAGTCCGTGGTTCTTGTGTCTTTTGTCCGGCCGGTTCTTCTACAATCTCGGGAGCATGGAATGCCATAGGGTGCATTGATAGTTGAGCAATGCCATATCGGTCAAACAAATGCATGTCTTGTTTCGTGTCGTGACGAAATAGGTCTACAATCACTTGCTAGTGGGTAAGCATCTCATGGTTAGAAGAGGCATTGTCAGATAGGTCATTAGAGCCTACAACATGGCATGCCTTGGCACAATACTACGGATTCACAAGAGGCAGCGTGGGAGAGAATAGTGAGTTCTAATGCTCCTTCAAGGGAGTATTTATTTAGATTCTATCGTCATTCCTCATGTTCATGTCTATGTCTATTACTTTTGGGAGATCTTCAGGCTGCAATCCGGTTACAGCTGGGCCAGGACACCGAGGGCACCAGAAGTCTCAATGCTCTGGGGGTGGTCGTCCTTGGAAGCGTAGGTGACCTTGCCGTGGTCGATGATGATGGCGAAACGACCAGTTCGCTCATCAAAGTTCCAGCCGATGCTTCGGGAGAACTTGGCGTCCTTGTCGGACATGAAGAGCTGGGATGTGTTAGCATCAGGTGGTCTTAGAAACAGTGAAGTGAGGACTTGAACTCACAATTCGATCGTCAGTAACGCCGTTGGCCTTGGCCCAGCCGTTCATGACAAAGGCATCGTTGAAGGCAACAACAATGACCTGGTCGACACCCTTGGCCTTGAGCTTGTCGATGTGCTCAGTGTAGGAGGGGATGTGAGAGCCGGAGCAGGTGGGGGTGAAAGCACCGGGGATGGAGACGAGGACGACCTTCTTGTCCTTGAACTCTGTAGCGGTAAAGGTCAGCACTGGATATGCGGTGAAGAGCTCGCGAGGAGAGACGACTTACCCTGGCTGGCGTTGTAGGCGATGGGAGTGCCGCAGGTAGAGAACTCGGCGATCTCAGGAGAGGGAGGGATGTAGCTGAAGAAGACACCCTCGGGGAAGTTGTCGCCGGCCTTGAGCTCAGTCATCTTGGCTGTGTTTTGGTGGTTTGGGATGTGTGTTTGTTTGGGGGATGGTTGTGAGGGGGTATCAAAAGTTGAGAGAACGGAAGGTGGAAGATGAAAGATAAGAGTCCAGAGCTTGAAGAAATATGCACGAGATATGGCGAGCCTAGGTAGGTGCCTTCCGTAAGATCGGAAATTCTTTATAATGCCGGCCACCGGGGCCCGGCGCTGACTGCCCCTTCCTCCTACACCTCGTTTGCCTCCCCGCTGTTTGCCCCTTCGGAGAGCAATCGGAGAGGCGGAGAGAAGCCCACCTCACAGACTATCATCGACAACATTGGCGCAAGAGGGGTCGGTGATGAGGTCAGTGAAGCCTTGTGGGGTTCCTCGCCGGAGCGTGGGCGACGCGGCCCAAGTGGAGTTGAACCGGCGCTGGCAGGTCACGCTGTGGTGTTGACTGTTGAGAGAGACGGGGGGACCTTGATAGGTGACCTTGCTGGCGGTCTGTTTGCCGCTGTTTGAGGTAATGGTTTTCCAGGGTTTATTTGGAATCAAGGCTTTTCTTCCCAGTGCACTACATAATCACAACGTGACAATTAATAAGACTCAATGGCATTCTTCACGACCCGTCGTCGGCCGGTGGCGGATCGGTCGTAGGTCGGCGCCGAGAGGCACACATCCTGCCAAGAGGGTCCTGTATCGGGCAAAGATTTGTCATTGACTGCAGGATCTGATTAGATTATCGCTTCCCACTTTGACTGGTCGACTGGAAAAAACTCCCGCAGACACACCTGCCGATAAGAAATCAGGTGGTTCTGGAAGCTCTGGACCCGGGAGTGACACCGAAACGGCAAGTTACGGCGAGTTCAACGCCGCCGATTGTCTCTTCCGGGGGAAGGCTTTCGGCTTGATGAACCGAGCCGAGTTTCCTTCTCTTGTTTATTCTCTACATGGTGGTTCCTGAAATGGAGAAAATCATGAGCACGCATCGGAAACAAGTTCAGTTGATGCATATGTATCTCACGCTTTGCTTCGGGGCTGGGTGCTAATCTCAACCACTTCCCGAACCGAGCTTCGTCAACTGATGCCACGTGGATTTACCTGATATGATACATCCAGCCGGGAGGGCAAATCAGCCAACGTGGAACTCATGGAAGCTATGGAAGCTCAGAGAAACCATGGATCGACAGGGCTTGGAGGATCCGCGGTGAACGCATGAAAGCACCAAGTGGGGGGATGCGGTGGAGGGGCAATGAGGTCGGGTTTGCAGGTTTGATAAGAGACAGTATCTACTATTTGAGCTGGCATGGCAGTGATAAAAGCAGGCTGATATCCTGCTCATGCTCAATCTGTCCAAAGACTCGAGTGAGGTCGAGATAAAACTCGATAAGGCAGGTCAATTGCACATGGCTCACCGCTAGGTGTATCGCCCTGAAGCTCGGAGGTGCTCGGGAGTTGACACTATAGCGGCAGGGGTTGACGCCGGTAGTACTCGGTGGCAGCTAGGAACAGGCTAAAGTCATAGGCATGGTGAACCCTGCGATTCACGATTGGTTGTTCCGAGAGAGTCTATTGAATCATCGGCTGATGGTCAGGCTTTGACCGCAATTAATTCACGAGTTACAAGAAGAGCATAGCCAAATGTTGTTGCCGTGTTGCCGTGACGACACATAAGTTTCTGACCACCGCTTTACCATTTGCTCTTGATACCCTACATAGGTAGGTTACGTGAGATGCGAACTTGACCTAGCAGCATTTTGATCAGGGTCAAGACGAGCTCACGACTTGTCTTACAATATCACTTCTAAGCACGGCTCATGAACCAATCCTTGGTTTTGGTGTTCATTCAGTACTAGGATCCAGTTTGTCTTTGTGGGCCTTGTACAGATGCCACTGTTGAGAACAAGGCGCTGGTCCCCGATCTTACCTGGACACCATGCATGAGTAATTCTCGTGTACATAATAACGTGAGAACTGTTTTCACAGCTGTTTGACTTGGCCAACACACTCTCATACGTGCTCTATACATCTTTTAGGGCAACGAGTGGGCAAGAGTGGCTGACTGCGTCTTGGCACACTCTTGTCTCGACTATGGCTCTACCTCCGAGCAAGACTGCACAGCTATGAAGTCGAATTAGACTATAAACAGTTCCACAAGTACCAGTAGTATGTTTCAATATGTTCGGCTAAGCTCCGTTACAAGTTACTCGGATTGGTCGCGCAAGTAACCATGCAACGACATAGCTCAGCACATCGCCCAAAGCTCACATTAGACCCAAGGCCTCGTGTTTCACTTATTCATACTTTTTATACGTATCCAGATGTCATTTTTTGGAATTTTGGAGGGCGCAGTCTCGCCTCGTATCCCGGCTGAATAGTCCACGGACTAGACGTACTCGCAGTTTAGATAACCAGCATCATGATGAGAACAAACCATTTCAACTTCAGATATACTTACCCAAGAATATCGACTCCAATTTTAAGTCCGATTAGAGTCAGTGCTGCGTTATATTTCATCGTTGTGTTCAGCTATCTATCAGCGCCAGACTTTACACCGTTGCTCATAGCATACTCTCTAACAGGGCTTTGAGAACGTGCCATGAAGACCAAGCTCGAGGCTTCGTAAATACCGAGGTTCACTATTTCCAAGTTGAGCTCAAGTGATGCCGTTGGTCCTTTGTATATCATAGTAACGTTAGCCGGCTTGGTTGAGTTTGCACAGACTCGCACACCGTTGGTTCAGAGGGAAGACATTCGACACATCATAATTTGGCTATTTCGCATACAAATTAGTATATTTCTTGCGTAAATGCAACTCAAAACTCAGGACTATTTGTAGAATTGCATGATTTAGGTATCGCTGAGTCTCACGCAGCTATGGAGATGTGCCATGCTCCCCGTTTGGTGTGCCCAATATCCAGTCTCCTTTGAGTTGAATGACAATCTTGAAAAGTAAATATATGACATTCGCCCCAATTCAATCTACGAAGCTTTCGAAGTGGCCACACGATAAAAGAGGTAGGGAGACCGCTGTGTTCACTCAGGGTGGCTCAAGATCTTAAGTTATCACCACCCTACCTTGAACCGGAGCTTTCTTCAATATCGGGAATGGAATTCAGCCAGAGTTAATGCTCAGGGATACCTACCTATGATTGCCGGTACATATGCGGACCGATATTCACCGAAGCGGGGAAGGCATGCTGCATGCACAGCATGAGCTGACGAAACATAAAGCCTAATATGCCCAACAGCTGCTTCAATTAACAGTTCAATTTGAAAACTCCAAAGCCAGTCCATCAGAAACGAAATGTCAGCTGCGGAACCGAAAGATACATCAGCCGGGTCAGGTACTGCCATCTATTTCTGATCTAGAAAAGCGTTAACAATCACGAGATTAGATGCAGGCGAGGGATGGACAGTTGAAAGGGTCTTGGCTGGCAACAGCCTAGTGCAGAGCTCCGACTCGCCAATTTCATTCTTTCACCTTCTTGAAGGCCTAAAGACAACAAAGCGCGAGGGATGGAAGAGGCATGGCATCGAGTAAGTTCCATCCGTGCAGGCTTGCGAGGCATCGAAGATAGCTAGACAGCGCCTAGCCCCGAATCCGTCGCAGACCATTCTTACCGGATGGGCATGATAGCCATGTTCGCTCCACAAGGCCTCGATCAGGTCAAGTGCATGAAGATGTGCCTCTTCCACGACGTTGCTGAGTCTGTTGTCGGCGACCTGACGCCCTTCAGCGGGGTTTCCAAAGCCGAGAAAAGCAGAAGGGAGACGTCGACAATCGAGTACATTGCCACTCGCTGGAGCGGCCCATATACGTCTGAGCTCCGAGAGCTTTGGCACGAGTTTGAGGCTGGCGAGAGCCCAGAGGCGCAGTTCGCCCAGGACATTGACAAGATCGAGCTTCTCTTGCAGGCAGTAGAGTATGAGAGGGATGGTAAGGGCAAACGAGACCTCGGCGAGTTCATGGGAGTTGCGCGTAAGCTGCGCTCTGAGGCGGGCCGAGCTTGGGCGGATGCGATTTTGCGTGAGAGGGAGACGCTCTGGGAGGGACGTGAACATGTCAGAGGAGAGCAGGCGGAGAAGGGAGGCATCTCTTCAGAGACGCAGAAGTTGCAAGATGCGTACTATGGTAACTGAGTGGTAAATTGGGTCTGTTGTTTTCGTTATTTCGAGTTGGTTGATTTCCTAGTAAGTACGTAACTTCAATCTGGCGCCTCGTAAAGACGTCTAGATGCTGGTCAAGTCCTCGTATCATTCAAAGACTGCGTCTTTTATTACCGATGTGATGAGAACTGAGACATGCAACTTACACATAAGTCAGTAGTTTATCTATAAGTGATACCCAAATGGTGTTATTTTCCGGTAAACAAAAGCAACATTGTCTCGCCAATGCAAGCAAGTTGCCGGCGAGAAAGGCAGTTGCAAATATGTACTCCGTACCTGCCGCTGCGACTCAGGCAGCCACTGTTGACCCAAAATAACAACATCCACCACTGGCCTCGTTCTCTCTCCTGTCACAAAACCTTCGCTTTGCACTTTGACATCAACCTCAAACTCAGGGGCCATGCGATCACATCCCCTAACCCGGGCCCTTTCACATCAAGTACGAGACATTAGTCCCAACGGCTGCCTCAATGTCACACCCGTGACTCAGGGTTCTAGGGCGTCGTGGCCACCGAAAAGCAAATTACTTTCCGAGACAATTTGCGCAGCCTTGTCCTAGTCCAGGGCCAACAGCTCGACCTGCGGGGGATTCTTTAGGGAAGGGGTTCAATCGGGACCGAGGTGGGGGAAGCACTGGGAGATCTACTAGGTACTAGTTAGTACTAGATGGTCCTGTCAAAATGAAAAGACGGCGTGGTCAATCGGTGAGAGATGAACAATCCTTGCCCAGCTGGTGGTGAAAGCGAAGCTAACATGGAGATTAGATGCTAACAAGCCCGATGTTATTCCCATGTTGACACGGACGTCTCCAAGCCTTGCACGCCGATCGCCGTCGGCATGACAAATGTTGGTTGAGCTGCTGCGACACACGATGAGACACGCATTGTCGTTCTTGGACGACAAGTCTGCAGCCACAGCCTATTCAGGGGATGATCGTCGCCGAAAGCCGTCTGAGTGCGTTCCACGATGCAATGGCATATCACTGGCAATCAATGCTGACTTGTTACGCTGTCTTCAGACTTTTGTTCGACCGTCCGAGATAATTCTTATCAGCGCCGATCCCCCAGATCCGGCCCCCTTGGCATCAGCTTGGGATCGATGCAGATTATTGCGTCAAACTGCTGCCCCCACCCAATGCCCACTGCAAGCTGGGCCTCAGCGACAGGGACCAGGGCACCTGGTATAAGCTGCCTTCGCCTGTCGCGTGTACGAAAGGACCGGCTTCCTGCCAGGCAGGTTAGCATCACAGAGCAGAGTCTGTGCTCTGTTAGTGAGTGGACGCCAGGCTCGAGACATTGTTCAACCCCAGCCGGGTCAATATTGACCACATTCACCGGAACCTTGGCTCAGTCCTGCTCGCCCATGAGCCCATGACTAGCTCACTCATCGCTCAAAGACAAGTCCATGACAAAACCCAAGACTCACCTATACCCTGCTTGGAATATTGGCTATTGCAGCCAGGAGACAACGTCCGGATCAGATCGTTCATTACTGTATGTGACGTCGAACGTTGATGCGGACTGGCCGAGGGCACTGACGCCATTTCTCCAGCAAACTTTATCTGTGAATTCCCGTCGGCACAGGTCAGAACACGTAGTAGGGCGGCAAGCCAGGGGTGCCCGTTGCAACAGAAAAAGGCATGAGCTGAAAGCCATCATTTCTTTTTCTCCTCACAAGGTGGTGTCTGGGCCTGGTGTGGCCACCAATCCGCTTCTCTCAACGCTCGACAAAAAGCCACACCGAAGCAACAAACTTCGCGCCGTCCTTTCCGTAGTGGCCATTTAAATCCTTGTTTGTCAGTGGGTGACTGGAAACGGAGCATCGGAATAAGATCTAAGCGAGGAAGCATTGCTCATTGGCAGGTCTTGGCTCAAACTCGACAACAGCACTAACCAGTGGCCCATGCTGCCCGATCGTCGATCCGCTTTCCTCGATCACCGAGGCATCTTGGGAGACACAGCAGGGCAAAGATGGAGGGTAAGGCTGGCATCCAGGACGAGAGGTTTGCCCCAAGACGGTCTTTGATTGCTCAGTCTCTCCCAAGCCCCTGTCACCGTGCGTACCCAGCCAGTATTTGGCGCAGAGCTAGCGGGCAGACTGGCAGAGTCAAGCAAGGTCAGTGCAAGAGAGCATGTGTTGAACAAGGCTCTGCCTGGCCAACCAGCTCTTCGTACACCATGAACTTGAACGCCTGTGGTACGGCTTCTTTCCTCGTTCCTGGATTGCCACAAAGGGTCACGGCCTTGGTGAGGCGGCATCTCTTTTGCCATTGACCAGGGTTCGCTACTAAAGGATTTGGACTGTCCGCTGTATGTTCTAGCGGTATCTGCCGTGTTGGTCTACGGTGGAAGAGGCTTTGATGGGAAGGCTAGCTTTAGTGGGCATCAAAAGGTCCCGGCTTGTCGGTCACTCCCCAGTTTAGGTATGCACTTGAGCAGCCACTGGCCACTCCGAATGACCAGGGGGCTGTTTCTGCTTCTTTTGTTCTTGCTCCAGCAGGTTATTTAACCCTACATTATCCCCGTGGCCTCGTTGGACCGTGTCACTAGAAGGTTGCCTCTGATCGTCGTTCCTCGTCTCCTTCTCTTACCTTGACCTGTCACATTCGTTCGCTCCTTTACTCCCCTTCCTTCCATCGATCACTATGGGACTTCTTCCACTTACTTACACACGTCCTAAGCACGTGGACCAGCAGTCGTACCGTAACAGCGGAGACTCATCGTCTGACACGGAAAAGACTGATGGCTCGGTCAGGTCTGGTCGTTCCAGTGGTTCAGCCAGTATTCCCGATTCACTTGCCTTTGACAATATCATCAATGGCGGTACCTGTCCTGTAAGTCTATGAGCACACATCTTGCTTTCTCTACTCTTAGTTTTGGCCCTGCGCTAACAAGTTGGAAAAGCCCATGACTGTCCGCGACTTTATGAGCTATCTCATCTACGTGGAGCACGCTGCTGAGAACCTACAGTTCTATCTATGGTTCAAGGATTATGAAAAGCGATTCAAGACCGCCACAACGGTTGACGTTACGCTCGCCCCTGAGTGGACGCGAATTATGCAAGATGATGTCGTCCTCAAGATTCGAAAGGAACAGGCCGACAAGTTACGAAAGGAGCCCAAGGCAGCCGAGATTTTCCAGGGCACGGATTTTGCAAAGGGCCGCAGCCAAGACAAGACGATTAATAGCACGGATCCGTTCGCAACACCCCCTCAGAGCAGTAGAGGCGAGAATGCTTCCATCTACACAGCATCCAACACAATTCAATCGCTCAACGCTGCAAGCTTCCAAAGCCATGCATCCGAGGCATTCCAGACGGCTGGGGCACGACAGCCTTGTAAGCCAAGACATTCTCAAGATCTAGAAAGGGACCAAACCGCTAATTCTGCAACAGTCACCGTCCAGCCATTCCGGGAAGAGATCAACCGTGTCATTGTGACATACGTTATGGATGGCGCTCCTCGACAACTGAATATGGCCTCGTGGGAACAAAAGGTGATCATGCATGCACTATCTTACACGACTCACCCAAGCGCGTTCTGGGGCCTGTTTGAAACAGTTGACTCGAGCCTCCGACACCAAGCTCACCCAAACTTTGTCAGATGGTCCATCTGCAATGGCAATCCGGCTCGCGTTTTCTTTGCGCGATCCCTGGGTGTTGGGCTCATAATAGCTGGAATCATCATTGGTACCGTTATCGCCGTGAGCAGCGCCGGGCGAGGATATCGAGCGCTGTCGGCCATCGCCCTTGTCCTAGGTATCAGCACGCTGGTCGCGGCCTACAAGGGCATGTGTGTCGTGCTCCACGGTATGCATCATCGTCATGTGCGGCCGTGGGAGCTGTTTGTGGACAGTGAAAATGTGAGCGACCTGGAGAAGCCGAGTTTTGATTCGTTTGGATCGTCCAACAGCTACGAGGACGAGCCGTGGGTGGTCAAGTACGAGAAGCGCAACATTGTTCGCAAGGTATTTGACCGCGAGGTGTGGATTCAAGAACCTGCTCTGCGCCAGATTCAGGACACCATCTTTATCCAGTCGTTACTGGCTTCACTTCTCCTGGGCGGTATCATTGCGGCTATCTTTGTTGTCGTCCCCGGCGGCAACTATTTTTGAGAGAAGACGGCGAGGGCTATCAAGGCTTACACTCTTTACCCTTTTTTTTTTTGTCAAGTATATTGTTTGGAGAAGGATACCCTGGTTATTTGTTGCTTGGCAACGTTTGGATGGAGTTTGGACAGATGCAGGCTTGACAAGATGAATCAACTGCCAAAAGTCGAGGGCGTATTTGGATGTAGGTACTGTACAACAAGAGATGTGACATTAATTGTCTCAATTATTATCTTCCATTCCCGTGAACTAAAGCCGACGGCATTTGGTCCAAGCTCGGCATTACACCCTTGCCCCTCGTTTCTTGGATGCACTAATTACTGAAATTACCGAGCCATCAGCAACGTTGTCTGAGTGAATGTGACGAATAATTATACAATGTGAACATAAACGTTCTGAAATTGCAGTTTCAGCTGTAGAGGGTGTCGATCATATGTTTCTTTCTCTCAACAGGAAGAGTACGTAGTCACCCCCCCTCTCATCAAGTGATCGGCCGCAAGCCGGAGGAAAGGAAAGGAGCGATTTTATCTCTCTCTCCGTCTTGCCTAGGTTTGTTGAGCACGCGCCATTATTCCTCTCCCTGGCTAGTACGTACCCAGATTAATGGAGCATGTCCCAGGAGCTTGGAGCCTCGGCCCATCGGCTTTTTGGAGAGGGTGATGCTGAATGAGATGGCTCTTATCGATAAAGGGTCAACCCCATCGTTAGACTCAAGGGCCCAATCTCCCCATCCGATTGACAAACCCCCACCACTGTCAAAGCCGCTTCTCATCTACTCCTTATTCCTCCCGTTAAGCATTGACTATCCATACTCACTTCAGCTTTCATATTTCTTCTCTGGTCAATTTCGTCGGGGCTTGCATTAGCTTTGTGGTTCAACTTACTTGCTTGCTGCATTGTAACCGTTGCGCCTCCTGGACCCTTCAACTCCATATCCCCACTACCTCTCCCACCAACGGCCCTCTCCATCTTTCGCTTCGTCTTGTGCGCAGTCAAGCAGGAGACACCATTAAGCCATGACGCCCGCCTCTGAGCATGAGGATGCCATTGCGCAAGAATCACAATCGCCGGCGCCGCTGCCGCACCCCAAGGGCCGCGTCCGGACCATGACGTCCACCGACGAGATTGACAGCACCATCAACCGGCCCGGCAGCGTCAAGATCAACGTCCAGGGCGCCTTCATCGTCGACCCGGACACGGCGACTCCGGCCTTGACTACCGGCGCTGGAGGTCCCGCCTCGCTCAACGGCCGCGTGAGCCCGACGCACCCGGAGACGAGCGACATCCGGCTGCCGAACCACACGGCCGTCGTGAGCCACATTGCCATTGACGTATGTATACCTCCTCCACGATTGCCATGGGAGGAGCGCGCTGGCTGACACGGTGGCTGCGCAACGTTATAGATTGGCGGATCGCTTGCCAAGCTCGTCTACTTCTCGCGCGAGGTCGACTCTACCGATCCCGGCGGCCGGTTGAACTTTCAGAACTTTGAGACGGATCGCATAGACGACTGCGTCGAGTTTATGCGCCACTTGCGCGACAACCAGCTCGTCAATGGGTCGCGGCCAGGGGAGTTGTGTGTCATGGCGACGGGCGGTGGCGCATACAAGTTCTACGACAAGATTCGTGAGGCCCTGGATGTGGATGTGTCAAGGGAGGACGAGATGGAGTGCCTCATTATTGGTGAGTCAAATCTTTGCTGGCTCAGTTGTCCAGGATAGAGCTGACCGTGACCTGCCAGGCCTCGACTTTTTTATCACCGAGATACCACGCGAAGTCTTTACATACTCCGAAACAGATCCGATGCACTTTGTCGTGCCCCAGGACAACATCTACCCCTATCTTCTCGTCAACATCGGCTCTGGCGTGTCTTTTCTCAAGGTCACTGGCCCGCGCTCATACCAGCGAGTTGGCGGAACATCGCTTGGCGGTGGTACACTATGGGGTCTCTTGTCTCTCCTGACGGGCGCCCGGACTTTTGATGAGATGCTTGACCTGGCAGCCCACGGTGACAATGCCAAGGTCGACATGCTGGTGGGCGACATTTACGGAACAGACTACGGCAAGATCGGGCTCAAGAGCACGACAATCGCTTCCTCGTTTGGCAAGGTCTTTCGCATGAAGCGCGAGGCCGAGAACGCAGCCGAAGACTCGGGCTCCTCGAACCCTGACGACGCATCTTTCTCCGGCGCCGACGTGTCACGGTCGTTGCTCTATGCCATCTCCAATAACATCGGCCAGATCGCCTACCTGCAGTCGCAGATCCACAACCTCTCCAACATATACTTTGGCGGGTCTTTCATCCGCGGCCACAGGGAGACCATCAATACGCTGAGCTACGCCATCAAGTTCTGGAGTAAGGGGGAGAAGCAGGCCTACTTCCTCCGGCATGAGGGCTACCTCGGCGCGGTGGGCGCGTTCCTCAAGAGGCAGCCGCGCAACTGGGGGCGGAGGGGCAGCCTGGAGGGCATGGAGAATCTTGCTGAGTGGAGGAGGAATCTTCGTGAGGAGGCTGGCTTAAGTCCGAAGTGAGATTACAGAGCGCGGTGGTTTGAAGGGAATAAAGAGAAGGATAACAAGAAGAAAAAAGGATCAAAAACTGCATCAAAAAGCGCCGTCGGACATGTCCTACTTGGACAAGTTGGATGCAGGGGCGAAGAGGATGGCCAGCGAGCAACGTCTGGCGGCGCAACATCATGGCGTTGGATTGGGTGGGATAGTCGAGCATTGTTTCTTTCTTTGATCCAAGTACGGCGCAGCATGATACAGCCCTCAAGGGGTTAACGCGGGGAGCATTAGGCACGAGGGTCTTTTTCAGGGGGGGTTTTCCATACCAGCCGTTGATTGCATTGGATAGGTAGCGAGGAGAACGGCAAGTTGCTGCGGATTCTCGGCGAACGCTCTCTTGTACGAATAGATTTGGAGTAAGCAGGTCACTCGCTCGACGAGGGCTGTTTTGTTGTCATACCCATGTTATGCACTGTTCCTTGGTCCTTGTGGTATGTCAGGCGTCCGAGTACGACGCAAACATGAACAGGGGAGAATAAGGAATTATCTTGATTGTTTCTATTAAGAAAGCGGTGCATCGTCTTATGCTTACTTTTGGACACTGCTCTCTCTCTCTCTTGACGGCAAACAAATATGCGAACCCTACACCACAACATGGCCGATGGAATCGCAGACGTTGATGAATGGGACGGCATGCCTGACTCTGGGGACATGAGACGAAGTACCTGGCGTCGTGAATTCGACCGCGTACCATGGATCTACCACTCTTCGGCCGAGTCGTTGGATGAATGCTGGGACACATGGTCAGAATGGAGTTGTGATGGTGATGAGTGTTGTTGCTGTGATGGTGACTATCGTCCACCCAAAGACAAAAAGCCCCGACGTCTGGAGTGCAACTGTGCCATTGGCAACCAAGTCAACGTGGTAAGTTTTCCTACAACATAAATCATCAACTACAGATTTACTGACGAGTTTCCAATGTCAAGTACTGCGGGGATAACCATCAGGCGTGTCAGGGATGCAGGGTAGACAGCGGCCGCCACACCAACACCCGACGAGCCAACAAAGAAACCCACACAGCCCCAAAGGAGCGAGGCACCGACAAGAGACGAGGAGGCATGCCTCCGATGGAGGATGTTATCTACTACCTCGCCAAGCGGCAGCGGCACCGCAACGACGAGCAGAAGAGGATCCGGGACTGGCTGCGGGTCTTGGGCGGTCTCGAGGAAGAGGGCTTTGACGATAGGAGGAAGAACGTCTGTAGTGGTGAGAAACAGCGACGTGAGCAAGAGAGGAGACCGCGGTATATGATGAGCGGGGCACGACGGTCTATGGGGGATGAGGGAGAGAGACGTGCATGTTGTCGAAAGGTGAGGTTTAGTTAGTGAGTCTGGCTGGGGTTTTATTGTAGCATCATCGGTTTAGTTTGGAACCTCATTCATCACTCCACAAAGTAAACAACTGCTGAGGGGTCTCGGGCAGCCCGTCTGTCCTCCAATTATCCGTGTAGAAGGAAGGGTTGGGTTGAATAAGCAACACTCACTATGGTAGAGCATGTCCAATTTCTGCTGCTGTCTGATTGGTTCACCAACACTTTCCTGAAGGGATAGGTGCACAAACCACCCAACCAACCAGCGACTGACAGTCTATCCAGACAACAAACAAGAGCAAAAAGAATCAACGCTGGAGTAGAATAACAAAAGTAAACACGGAGAATAGCAAAAGAAAGGGTCTGGCCGGGGATTGAACCCGGGACCTCTCGCAAGCTGTGCTGTAGGGTGTACCCTAAGCGAGAATCATACCACTAGACCACCAGACCGATCAAGCGAATGTTGCTTGTGTGGTTGTTGTTGCGGGTTTGTGTCGTAATTGATCTTATGATACACAGACACGAGTCAGGAGTTTTTCACTGGGCACGTGCTTGCATGCCTTGTGGGTCGTTGATGGGGTATCTGTTTGCTGAAATCTCGATCAACGTCTTTCCATGAGCATCTTGTTGCTTCTCGTTCCTGCCTAGTCGAAAACACAACCGGTCGGGCCGTGAGCCAATGGAGTTATGATGAGCCTTATCCAGAGACTATCAAATGCTGGCCTAACTGCCCTCACTGACATTAGCAACCAATGTTAACAACACCAAAATAAAAAGTCGAGATCACTCACATCACCGTCTCCATGTAATCCATGCACATCACCAAGCACCGTCATCCACATGTCATCTTGTATCCATCGTAGTGTTCATTTCTTTGTATTCATTCATGTCGTCATCGTGCACTCCCTGTGCAGATAATTTGGTATCTTTTCCACATCATGAAACCACCCTCTCACTTCCAGGTTCTCTTAGTTTCCTTGACCAACGTCGTCTCCCTTCTTGATGCCCTGGCTCTGGCCGCCACTGGCGTTGACGTCCTTGAGGGCCAGGCCCTCCTCGTCCTTGCCCTCGGGGAGAGGGGCAGTCTTGTCAGCGCGGTCGACCTTGTCGGACTGATCGATTCTGTTAGCCATCGTGTACTGTACAACTTCAAAGAAAGCCATCAACTCACCTTGACCTCGCCAGCGCCGTGGACAATGTTGTGCTCGGCAGCCTCAAAGGGGCCGTTGTCAGAAGAACCGTCTCCGTTGCGAGGCATGTTGAAGGTTGTTTTTGTGTTGTTGAGGTGGGTTGTAATGGGATGTGGTCAAGGTTGTTGATGTCGAGAGTAAAGAAGTAGAAAGCTTAGCTAGAGCAAGACATGTTATTTATATTTCACATCCTTCCTCAAGCTCCAGTTTGACACGACAAGCGTTTGCATCGTGATGAATCGACTACGTCATGCCATCAACGTCATTTTCCTTACAATTACCCCTCGCTCTTTTGCGGCCCATCGTCCATTGTGGGGAAGTTTAACGTGGGACCTGCATCATTGGATCCATGAGCCGTCTCACGACTCAGGGCATCCGACAAAGGCCCACATTCGTCAGCAATAGAGTCAAGTTTAGGTACCGACCTTGGCATACAAAGAAGGCTAGAAGTAATCAATATCCAGGTGACATGCCTCGTTACCCACCCTGACCGGACAATAAGTGATACTATTCCCGACTTGGACACTGAGGTACAACGGCTGCATGCCCCAGCTTGGGTACCATCACATTCATAACAAGCACACTTATAGTTGTCACGCTGAAAACGAGTCCCTTATAGGTCAACTGCCAATCATCAACCAAATGTCCACCACCAGCTCGCCTGATATCATAGCAAAGTACTCCTAAACATAGTGTACATTCCTCGCACATCCGACTCCCTTCAACACCCTCGTCAACAAAACCATAATACCGAAACCTGCCAACAACCGACACAAGTCATGCCAACATGCTCGGATCTCACTCTACGCACATGCAGCATTAGGCCTTGCGAGAGCGTCCGCGGCGTGCTGTGGCCTTGGGCGCAGGCTTCTCCTCTTCCTCCTGCTCCTCGACAGCAGGCTCCTCTTCGGCGGCCGACTCTTCCTCAGGGGTCGCGGCCTTCTTGGGGGCAGCCTTACGTCCCCTCTTTGCCGGGGCAGGCTTCTCCTCTCCAGCTTCGTCCTTCACTTTGTGAGCAGCTGCTTTGCGCCCCTTCTTGGCTGGTGCAGGAGCAGGCTCCTCTTCATCCTCGCTTTCGTCCTTGACCTTCTTAGCTGGGGCCCTTCGTGCTCGTTTGGCTGGAGCTGGAGCTGGGTCCTCTTGTTCGCTCTCGTCCTTGACTTTCTGGGCCGAGGTTCGGCGTCCCTTCTTAGCAGGAGCTGCAGCGGGAGCCTCATCCTCATCCTCATCCTCAGTCTCATCCTTGGCCTTGGCTTTGGCCTTGACAGCGGGCTTACGACCGCGAGCAGGTTTAGCAGGAGCAGCAGCAGGTTCATCATCCTCATCATCAGCCTTGGCAGCCTTGGTGGCCTTGGACTTGCGCGCCTTCTTGGGCTGAGGTTCGTCTTCATCATCGTCTGCAGCCTTTTTGCGGCCACGCTTGGCCTTCTTAGGGGCATCTCCATCTGCGTCGGCCTGGTAATCTGGTTAGCAACACTGACAACAGCTTTGGTTCAACACATACCGCTTCAGCTTCCTCCTTCTTTCTCTTCTGAACAGCCGTCAGGTGGATACCCTTTTCACCAAGCTTGTTCTTCTCAGGATCCTGAACGACATGTTAGTCCAGACCCGTAAGTTTCATTTAGAGGAACATACTCCGTTGAAGTCCTCGGGGTCAATGAAGCCTTGGGTGATGCAACGATGGACCTTTTCCTTCAGGTCGGGATCCCTAACAGTGTCAGTACTGAGGTACGAGCGAGCATGGGACTCGACCTACGCAAGCTCACCCCAGCCGTCAATGGCATCACAGTCGAATCCACCATCCGATTCGCACATAACGCGGAGGTTTTCCAGCTGTTGGCCAGAAACGCAGCCCCTATACAAGACAAGTTAGCCCTCTGTCAGGTTTCTCAACTTCACTTCCACCCTGGCTGTAACATCATGAATCCTTACCAATGTTTCCACGACCAGCTACCATGCTCATTGATAGTAACCCAGCTACCAAAGCGGAGAGTACCCTTGGTGACCTTCTCTGCATTCTTCTTGCACACTGTATCCTTGCAAGTAGCGCGGTTGTTGGGCGAGATCTCTGGCAGGCCATTAGCAAGCTTTGTTCGTCATAGAACTATGAGAGTGAGGTGTCGCAAAAGACGCGACAACAGCGCTGAAGAAGAAGATTTACAAGACTTACCAATACGGTATTCGCCCATCTTTGCGGTAGTAGGGCGCGTCCTGTGAGGTATCGAAAATGGGACGAGAAAGATAAAATCTCAGCAGAGACGTATTTGGGGCTCGCAGATAGAGGGAGCTTCGCCTGTGCTGCGCGCGCCTGAAAAAAAGTGGCAGGAAGAAATCGATCGTGAAAGGGACCAAAACGAGATGAGAGTGAATTCTCTTCTCAATCGAGGAAGAAAAGGGAGTAAATATAAGAATTTCTCCTTCTGCTTGTCAAAGGAAAAACAGGCAGAAGAGGGAAATGAGGTGAGATGAATGGGATGGGTTGGCCAAAGGTGGGAGGAGCAATGCTGCCAGAGTGCCAGCTCAGGTTGGGAAGGAGCGAGCGCGCGACGCGTCGTTCAGGCAGGACGGGAGCTGCCCCCTCCAACCTGCCCACTGCCTTATCTTAGCTACTACCTTACCCATACCTTACCCAACACCATTCAATACAACCAACAATCGACCAACAACGATCATTCATCAACCAGGGAAATCAAGGCAATTACAAGCTTGGCTGTTTTGCACTTTTAAAGAATGTTTGGAATACCAAAGCCAATAGAGCTCTTTTGTTTCTTCTATAAATCGACACCCCAAACGCTAATCGTCTGAACGGCGCAGCACCAGGCTCAAAGAAATGGACACCATCCGATATACATGGCCGCCAGATTCTTGGGATTAACGGCCTGTTGAATCAACTCTTCCACCTGCCCTTCAACTCCCAGCGGGATGCTCTCATGGGGAAGCAATCCCCTCACCTTGCGCTTGATGCTGTCGACGACGCTCTGCGGCTGCAGCTTGACCCCAACATCTCCTCTCCGATGCGCCCGCTTCTCCTTCTGCAAGTCTAGTGTCGGGTCGTAGATGAAGGCCTCCAGGATCGTCATCAGCGTCTCCTCCTGCTGACGAAGAATGCTCAGCGTCAGCTCGCACGACTTGCGGAACGGCCCTTCGTAGCCGTAGATGCCCATGGCTGCCACCATGTTGTGAGTGAGTCGGAATGGGACACGCTCAGGCTTGGCAAACGTAAGACCCTTGTCAAAGAGACAGTTGAAGTCGACGTGAAACACTCCTCCGTTGCCCTCTTCCAAATTAACGTTCTCGCCGTGCCTGTCGCCGAGCCCCAAAATCGTACCCACCATGGACATGACAGCGCATGAGCGCGTATATCTCAGACGCGCTGCAAACCAGGCCGAAGGGTTCGGGAACTGCTGCGTGAACCATAACTGGAGCACGGGAGGGAATCTGCCAAGCACGTCATCCGAAAAGACCCTCGTTTTGTGGTCTGATAGACATGCCTCATCCATGAGCTGCTTGAGGATGGTATAGTCTGGGTAGATCTTCCGCGATGCATAGAGACCGATCAGAATGTCTCGCATTGTCTTGATCCCTGGCACCCACTCAATGATACCGCACTCTTCGTTAAGCGGTGTCACGGCATACGTTCGAATATAGAGCTGCCTTCGACTAGACTCGGCATCTCGCTTCAACGATCGATTGATCAGCCCATTGAACTCCATCAGACGTTGATCAGTTCGTAGGTCATCCTTGGGTTTGATGAGGAGCATGTAGTTCTTTCCGTCTGTTCCTCGCGCTGTGAGACGTCTTGGCTTAGCCAGCGAGCTCAACACCAAGACATCATCCAGGAAGCAGTCGATCGTCACCACATCTCTCGAGAACGCCTTGTGTTTCTTGACGTATTCTGACACCGCTGGTAGCGTTGCAGTCAGAGAACCTTCCGAAGGCACAACCAGTGGGCAGGGCGTGCACTTGTGGTTGAATCGAAGGTCACGCGAGAGACTGGCGTGAACCGTCTTGTTGCCGTGAAAGTCTCCGTTTTGGCAAGCCAAGAGCAGTTGCTCAGCTAGCTTCTCTCCCATCCGTAGCAAGTACTTGAAGTCATAGGTCGAGCCCTCCACCTTCTTAGACACGTTCCTTAAGGTCTGGAGAATCTGAGTACCACGAGCTTTTCGTTCTGATACTTGTCTGGTAGTCATGATACCAATGAGGCTCCAGAGCGCCTGTCGGGGATGAGCCTCGACAACCTTGACAATAATGTGAGTGAGCCGATCGAAAACGTTCGGGTTAGGATGAGCAATGCGCGCAACGATCTGGGGCAAGGCCGTGTAAAAGATGTATGCTGGTAGCCGGTGGATGTACTTGTCGAGAAAAGAGTGCAAAAGGTTGAGTTGTTCGACGCGTCGTCGATGCAGTTCGCGAGAAAGTGATACCTTGCCTTCTGGGGCCTTGTCCACTTGTGCTCCAAGGTCTAGCCAAAGGGTCAGGATCCTCGGCAGAGTCTGATAGAGATACTTGGTTCCCGAGTTTAGTGAGCGCACATAGTTCTCTATGACAAGCCTGGCAACCTCGCCCGTGATGTAGTTATCGCTCTGGTCATCAACCTTCAGCGGCTTCTCCGCCTCCAGGATTTTCTTGTAGTGACGGCCAAGGTAATAGTGACCCTTCTCCCAGGTTGAATACGTTTTCGGCGGCTGTTGATATTTCTCACGCAGGGCACCGGCGTGTGTCTGTCCGGCGCTGTCGAGCCATTTCGCAAGGAGAAGTTGTGCTCTGGCTGTCAAGAGTTTCTGTTGGGGATTCAACTTGGTTGAATTCGTGCTGGGCGCCGTTCCGGTTTGGGTCATGAACTTGTTGCTCTTAATTGCACCTTGGAGGATCTGAATCGCCTTTCGGTGCTGATCTTCCCTCCAAAGCAGCTTGGCATTCTCAATGGTAGCGGCATCGTCGCCAAGCTTGGAGGCGTGCAGCACAGCATTGAAAGATTGATGCAGTGAATTGGACTTTCTCGCAAGTCGTGCGCTCGACAGCCACAGCCCAGAGATGTCAAGATCGGAGAATGTTGGCCTGCGTTGGTCAGTATCATGAATGACTATCCCTCGATTTCCTCAACCCGACGTACCTGTTAAGTTCCATGGCTGCTCGGCGAATGCCAAGCAGATACTGCTTGTCATTCACATAAGCCCCTATAACTTCGAGTCTTCTGTCCAGAAGAGCCATCGTCTTCTGATGCGCTGCTTCGTCTCCCGTCTCTGCAGTAGTGACGATCTCCAGGTCTGTAAGGACATGAGATTTGAGAAGAAGATCGTGACAGGCTTGGAGCGATGCAGTGGATGACGTGTTCATCGACTCCGAGATCTTCCTCCTCATACCTTCCACGATCGATGCCAAGTCCGCAGGACTGCCCTTGTTCTTCAAGTTGTCGAATATCGTGGCAACCGATATGTTAAAGTCCTCGATAACGTCGCCGTGAAACCGTTTGGCGAACTTGGCCAGACTCTGCCATCTGCCCGTCACCCATGCGGCTTCCACTGCATAGGGCATGATCTTGTTGTCCGTCGAAGCATCGGTATGCATGCCTTCAATGTGGTTCAACAGTACCTCTGTTCCTCATCAGCAATGAACAAGACATGGAGTCAAATAACATACCATGTTGACCGGCTTGCTTCAAGCAATGGAGCAAATCAATTTGGACGTCCACATTGTCAGGGTTCTCAGCGAGTTGCATCTCGTACCAGTTCTGCACCGCAGTCCATCGCCCGGCCTTTCGGTGACTCAGTATCTGTTGGTTAATGTCAAGTACATGGAGGTGAGCTGATATCCCGTCGAGTCCGTCAGGCTCATCAATATTGGCGTAGATGTCTTGTAGCTTCTCGAGAAGACGTGTGCGCTCCCCAGGCTCCCTCTTCCGCTGTTCCATCTTTTGAGCGTGTTGCTCAAGATGAAAAAGAGCACGGGCATATTCATTGCAGTCAATAGCTCGTTGTGAGATCAACTCAGCTGGTAGCATATCCAAGGCTTTTTGAACATGCGCGAGTTTCTCCTTGTCGGATTCGGTGAGGCGACCGGCTGTTCTTTTCGTTTGCATCCACCTCATTGCATAGTCTACAACTCGGAAGACACCCTGAGATTCATTAGTAGACGACAGACCTCAATATGACTTTACCACCTACATGACAGAACTTTTTCGTATCCTCCTTCTCCAAGTGCAACGCAGCCTCCGCAGGTTGATGCTTCAGGATGGCAAGCAGTTCGCCGATAATAACGTCTCTCCCCTCCTGTGTGCTTCTAGACCCTAAGAGAATATGTAGCACTAGGTATGGGAGGATGTATTCTGCAATTGTGAGGTCCTTGACCCGGATAACGCGTGCCAGAGGCTCAAAGATCAAACCAGTATATGGCGTCTGTCCTTTTCGCAAGAGATCTATGACAAACTGCCGCAGCCAGTTGCCATAAGGTTTCCCCGGACGGAAAATGGGGTACTCGACCTCTTGGGCTGCCATGGGGGCAACCATGTACCGTGAAGCCAGGAAAGGTGTTGCAACCTCTCGGATGGCCTCTGGCATTGCAATGAATTTCCGGTAAATCTCGTTACCCCCGATCATACCGGTACCTTGCATCGCGCACGCAGCTCTGATATCGCCCTTGTCGAGAAGCTCCTGCATAGCAAAAGATAGAAACCCTTGGAATTTGACATCAGTGGTGGATAAGAAAGCTGGCACCAATACCTCTTCCAGGAGAAAAAGGACAAAATCGGTCGTTTCTTCTGAGGTCTCGAAGTTGTTCAAAATCACAATAGACCGTTGTTCCCTCACGGTCTCGATTTTGGTTGGATCTAGGCACCCGATCAAGCCCATAGCTTCTGTGCATAACCGGGCTATGTCTCCGGGGGCGCCGCTGTATTTGCATGCGCAGTCAAGGAGAGACCTCATGAGTGCTGCCATGATGACATCTGACTGTTGGCCGACAGCGGAGGTGTACAGCGCGGCTTGGTTCTTCTGGAGGTATGGAACCAACTCTGCCAAGGCCTGCCCAACAACACCAGAGTTTTCATGGTTAATTCTTTCGGAGAATGCCTCAAGGGCTTCTTCAACGAGAAGTGTCACCGGCCGATGCTGCTCTAACTTTGTCTCGATATCTTTCAGCTCGGTTATGTGTCGGAGTGACGGTAGCTTGATGATGTATCTGGCAACAACGCCCTCATAACGCGTGACGATAAAGTTGAGCATCTGCTTGGCAATCAGCATCGTTGTCTCATTCAGGGAGACCCAGAACCGAGTAACGATGAAGAATGTCGTCTCGAGGAGTGCCTCGACATCTTCTTCATCAAGGTGAGTGAGCATTGCTGCCCAGCACGAGAAGCTCGCTTCCCTTAGAGCGTCCTGCGGTAATGTAGACAGCAGGCAAGCGGACATCTGACGATCCAGTGTTAGTCATGTAGCAAGGGCCGAGATTTGACGGCATACTCACTTGCGGTCGGGCGATTCTCGCATAGTCTTTGCAAACTCTGATCATTTCTTCCATTGCTCGAATATGTCGGCGCCGTTCCTGAGGCGGAAGATTAGGGTCGTTGATGATCTCCGTAAGCCGGGCCATGAGGCCAAGAAGGTGGAGCTGGATGAAACGGCCCGTCGCATTTGCTTTCTTTGATCTGGTCTCCTTATTTGTCGCCAGGATCATCATAGCAATGGTATTGAGAGCCTTGCGGATCTACAGAAATGTCAGTCTAAGCAGGCTTCCGTCAGCGTTTAACTCACATGTGCTTTTCGAGGTTCATCCGCCTCGCCTGCTGCCTTCAGCAGCTCCATGACAGTGAGCACCGGCTCCATCTGAAGAAGGTCAAGAAGAGATGCGGTATGAAAATGGCTTGATATTTCACCAAGACGTAACATGGCAAAACCTGCAATGTCTTCCGTGTCCTGAACAAGGAGCAAAGCAAGCGTAGCTGCCACGTTTGATGCGTCCATTAACGGTCGCCAGATTTCTGTTTCTTGCCGGGCTTCCGCAATCTTCTGAATCACCTCTTTCTGTCTGTCAAGCACAAGCCACGGTAATGCATGCGTCTGGATGAGGAGAAGGAGCTCATTGACCGAAATTTGTAATAACTCAGCAATTGCCCGACTCATCTGAGGACGATGTACCATGTCTTTCGTGGCCATGTAAGCCAGGCTCGGCCAAAAGGGTTCAAATAGGCGGCGTGTTGTCACTCCGCGGGCTTCGGCCAAGTTCAGCAGCTCGTTGAAGGCAAATGCCGACACGATGCTGTTGCTGCTGCCTAGATATTCCAGAAGTTTGATCAAGACCAAGTTGAGCTCGTCTTCACACACGACTGTGCCAAGCTGAGCCCAAGCCATGATGAACGTCTCCGTCAGGTTCGCCTGGTTCTTCTCAGATAATGATTTCAAGAGGGCAATGGAATTCTTTCTGTTTCGATATATCAACTCTTGGCGCTTCATGGGAGTGGTGCCGTCCGTTACGCTCAGATGCGAGTCGCCATTCGTAGAGACGTCAAGGGCTGACACACGCTGGTTTTGCGTCTCCACCTCAGCAGGTTGATGAGTTGGGAGCACGATTTGCGCAAGAGCTGGTTCCGGTCTGTCGAGGGAAAAGTTGGCCAGTACCCTCCCCGCAGCTATTCGCAGTTCCCTCAAAGAACTATTCAGAGACTGGAGACACCACTGGCCCAACGCGGATGTTTCCAAATTAAGGAGTTCTGCATCATCGCAATGTAGTATCAACCTTCTTAGCGCCAGCATAGCAGCGACTCTGGGAGCACGGGATTCTGCAAGGGAAGGTAGTCGGACAATCTTGGTAAATAAAGCCTCAACTCGATTCTTGTGGAGGAATGCTTCATGTGATGCCGAATGGGTTGTTGCAGCGTTCCTTTCACAGATGGAGCATTGAGATTCGGGCGTATGCGATCCTTGACCGTCAGAAGACTCGGGCTCGCTGTCAGCTAAACAACAGACCCGTGACAAGAGATCCAGTGCGAGGCATTGCCGCGATGGATCGGCTAGAGGGAACGCGTCCCTACTCCAATCAGCATTTTGACTCTGGAAAAGGATATCCCACAACTTACAAGTATTGTCTTTCAAAGGTTGGCCAGTCATCATCGTCTTGCCCGGGAATCCCTAAGCTGTCGGCTGTCGAGACAATTAGAGCGGACATGGCGCTGAGAGCTGTCCGGGACACTTTTCGTCGTTTGGTACGGTCTTCGGAAGGGACATCAGGGTCTTGATAATCAAGCGACAACGACTCAATCTCCTTGCGGATATCCTCATCTTGAAACTTGGTGGGATGCAGACTGGCATCGAGTAACTCGGGCTGGGGGGCGATTGTGACTTGTTGCAGCATTTGTGTCGTTCTCTACCCATGATTAGCTCCTGATGCAAATGATCCATTAAGAGGTCTCTAACCCAGACGTCGGTTTCTTCAGGCATGGCAGGAAACAATAGCGAAGACTCGTTTACGAGCTTGGAAATTGCCAATCGGCCGATATGCTTATCGTCGATAGATGCCTTTGCGATAGCAACTAGTGCTACGCAATACGTGCGGCGAGTCTCGTTGTCGGTCGAGTCTAGTAAAGGCGAAGCATCTGGACTTGATGCCATCTCACCGCAGAGTAGTATAAGCACGGTGATGGCCTTTCTGCGTAGAGAAATGGCTATGCCCTTCTTCTTGGACAATGCGCGCACAATTTTTAGGGTCATCTGGATGACATGGAGAGACGAGATGGCGAATGCAGAGTCACAACGCTTTTGTACAGATCTTAAATCCACCAGGACATCAATCAACCACACCACGTTCTCGGAGAACGAGGCAATGGTGTCGAACGCTGCATCTCCGGATATGATAGGATATGCCAGCACATTCGATAGACTTGTACACTGCTGCAGAGCTTGTGGCAAATGGTCAACGTTGTAGATGAGTTGATTGACACGGGACAGATCTTTGCCTAAGTAACGGTTGAGCGTGAATTCCGGTGGGAGGCACAAGCCCGTCAGGCTGCCATCTAATGATGGAACGAAAGAAGGGTTTTGAAGATGGCTGAGAAGGTCTGACTGCTGTAAGCTTTGGTGTTTTATGCTTCCCGATCAACACTTACGAGATAAGATGGTACGCAGGTAAAGCGTAATGGCCGGCGCCAAATCCCACAAACTCGAAGTTTGTGCCACGATAAGCATCATGTATTGTAGCAAGCCCTCAATGCTTTCGGTAAGATCAATGCATTGAGGGTGTCCGAGAAGCCTCAGTAGCTGAGGGAGCAGCCAGACCCATAGAGGTTCCGGCCCCCGAAACATGAATTCTTGCCCATCCACTCTGTGTTTGACCACCATGGGTGTCTCCTTGATGGTGAATCTGAGAAAGTTGATCGCTTTGAGGCCCTCTGTCTGAACATGTGTCCGGTCAAGAAAGGGGTCGTCCAATCTAATGCCTTCTAGGACAACTCGAGAGTAAACGTACATGAGCATGTGATTATGCTCGACCCGCTCCTCTGGGGTTTTGAGAAGTGACGGATCATCTTTGACGCGTTGGATAATTGCAAAGAAGCCCTTTAGCTCACTATTCTCGTCTGACTTGGAGGATTTGGTTGACGCTGAAATGTTCTCCACGAGCTGGGCAGCTAGGGTTGATGGCGGAGGTCCGCCAGCAAGGTCGCCGCCTGGACGTCCATAATCAGGCAGAGCCACCCTGGGAGGAAGTTTTCCGGCCATGATGCATGCAGCATCGTGAGCTTCGTCTACGTTGTCGTTGAGACGAATTTTGATGGTGATCTCAGGAACTTGGAGCAACTGGAAGACGCGACAAGTCATAGTGGGGCCGACGCGAGGTCACGTGAACGTAGTTGAAGTGACGTTCCGCATCCTTAAATTGCAGTTCATAATTCAAAACCATTTACAATTATTACGGTATCTCCAAAGCGCCCGACCCCTATTCAAAACCTTTGTCATGTTATGGAGAAATCGTCTCCTTACTGTCGTACAAGTGTGCGGCCATCCGCCATTGCTCGCTGTTAGCGCTCGTAACGCACGCTGATTACATCGTGTGTCACCCCTTTACAAGCGTGTGTTAGGATGCTGGATACTCTTCATCTGGGGAATACTTACCTCCAAGCTTTATTTTGTATGTGATCTCTGCTGACCCATATCTGGCCTCAATGGCTCCTTTCAAGCAGTAATAGCGATGCCATCCCATTCTCCTAATCCTGGCCGTTCTCTTCGCCGAGTCGGGAATCTTTTTCAGGTTGAGCGAGAGCTTCCCAATATATTGAGTGCTCGAGTTCAAGTGAACTGGGGCTTTGCCGTCCTCATTGCTGCTGAATATCTCGATTTCGGTTTGTGGTATGTGGCCAAGCATTACCGGAAGATCGCACTGATACTCGATTGTCGACGGCTTATCCTCTGGGTATGACTCGCCCTGTTGGAGTCAGTATACGAACACTTTTCGAATCTCACATACGCGTTACATGCCTTGCGGATGAACCAGCACATTTCAGTGACTACCGTTTCCTGCTCCTTTTCGGACCAGAAACTGGGTCTGTTAGCTCAAACCTCATGACTGGGCCAGACCACCTACGCCTCTTTTGGATCGTGCCTCATCATGTCATACTTAGCCAACAAGCACGTTCCGTACGATCTTCTTGCGACTCGAGACGCAACCTCTACGCGTGTTACTGCGGGTTGGTATCGACTGAGACCATGGATGGCTGCGCCTTTGACCACGGCCGTCCATCCGTTTTCTGGTTGAAGGACCTCGGTGCGAGCGGGGATACTATCTCGCACACGAGACTTGAGATATCGGCTTTGGCCAAACCCTCCGACCATGATCACGGCGGTGACATCGTTTCCCGCCATGGTGATTTGCTCTTTGATAAGGCAGACGATATCCTTCATGATAGGGTCAAATATCTTGCTCTTCATCTCGGCCTGTGGCATAGTGTATCGATTTCGTCTCAAGCCAAGACTTGGGTCGACTTTGATGGTCAAAGGTTCGCCTTTAGTGGAAAAGGACTTCTTGAACTGCGACACTTAGTACTGATTGCTTGACAGAGGACAAATACCTCGAATGCTTACCGACTCAAACTCGTTCAGAGCAACCACGAGTCTTTCATCACTCCAATACTTGTCACCATGAGTTTGCTTCAGGTGCCGGCGGAAACGCATATTCAGCATCGAGGAGCCGCATTTCCCACCCGTGCCCTCTGTAACTTCTTTCACTTCGAGCTTGCCGACTTGGCTCACTTGATAACATATCAGGTCTACGGTACCACCGCCAGCATCGCAAACGACAAACTTGCGCCCTAGTTGCAAAGTGGCGGGGCTGAGAGTCTTGAGTGTATAGAGTGCCGCTGCCTCCTACACACCTGTTAGCATCGCAAGCTCTGCCTTCCCAGTTGTTGATTACGTACCGGCTCCGAGATAAGCTGTATTCTCTGGTTTCCGCAGAAACCTGCCATGGCAGCGGCCTGCTCTGTTGCTTGCTTCGCCACAGGTGTCCAAATAGCAGGAACAGTAACGACAAAATCCATAGGAGTTGATCTTGCTATCCCTGGGGACAACTGTTTCTCGAGGATGCTGATAAAGTGTTGGTGAAGGCATGATAGATATACTTTGGTCAGGTCTTTGGCTGACTCGCCGTCTTTAGTTATATCACCTGGCTCATCTAGCTTCCTACAAGAGTGTCACTTGGTTAGACAAGGCGAGAACACTGGCTAAGCGAGAAGACGAACAACTTGAAGTATTTACTTCTCTTAGCAGACTCGGGGATCTGAAAGCCCCACTGCCATCCCGAAGCGACCTTGCGGAGCTCGGTGGGCACTTTTGGACTGCTCTTTGAAGAGTTGACTGAGGGCCAGCTTGTCACCACATGCTGGACATCGGGCTGCTAAAGGTCAGTATAATCACCGGAAACGACCGCCACAGATGGCTACTTGCCCGAGTGGTTTCAGCCCAGGCGACGCCTGAGTAGGTCGTTCCGAAATCTATCGAAACGACGATTCTGCGATTGCCCATGACTAGAGCTGACTCTCTCGAGGTTGTCCTGCTATGGCTAGTTCATCGCTATGTCAAGAGTTTGTATCACAAAGTAATTAGGTGCGGCATCCTGCGCGGGCAAGGTCAAGGTAGCCTTCAACCAGACTAAGCGACCCAGCAGGTTGAATAGCGATTTCGCTTAGATTTCGCTTCAGCAGCAGCTCCGTTTGGTGGAATGCAGATCAGCAGGGCTTCGGAACATTTTTCACCAGCATCCGACGAGCTGGGTTTTGTGGCTTCAGGCCTGGCCACGATTCTACGCATTGTCATCCTTTCGGGCCTCAGTGTTGGGCGGATCTTTGGGCGGTCACTGGACAGAACAACAGACAGCTCATCGACTACCGTCTCTGGCCTCACGCAGGGGTTTGGACTATGTGGGTTGTCATCTTTGAGCACCATCTTCTTGGCTCTGCATGCAGACAGGCACCACAGAAAACCAGTCGTGACATGGGTGGTGGAGCACTGGCCGCCTACGACGAGACCGCCTTTTCGATGTTGCACCGCTGAAAGAGACTTGGGTGCATTAGGTCGCTTTCCATCGGCGCCTAACCGAAACATTGTCTTGTCCAACCGGATAGTGAGGCTGCCAATGAGGTCTTTGTCGGGCTACCACGATGTTTATTGGCGATGTACTGAGGAATAGCCCAGTCGTGCCACATGTGGCTACACTCCTTGATGCCGGAATTGACATTGGGAGACTCAGTCGAGGCTTTGGCCAAATGTTGAAATTATTTCAAATAAGTTATTAACGAATTGACATGCTTTCAGGCCCGGTAGTTCTTGAAGACCCCAACTCAGAGTACTCGGATCAACACGATGGAGCCAGACGCCGAGAATCCCGTTCATGTTGAGAGCAATCATGAACCAACAAATCAGAACGACTCGGCCGCGGAAATCGAGAGCGGAGAAACGGAAAAGAGCCAGCTCTCTGCAAAGGTAGAGGCATTGGAAAGCGAACTCGCCGATACGCAACGGCAGCTCGCAGACGCTCGCAGCCAAAACAAAACCAAGGTAAAGCAGCTTCAGGATGCCAAGGATCAGATCTTCCGCCTACAACCTAGCAGGAAGGACATCACTGAGGCGGAGGCAAGGGAAGCCTACAAGAACTTGTGTGGGAATGTCCAACGATGGGTTGAGAATCGTGTTAAAGATGTGATTGACGATCTCGACTCTGGTCGTCTAAAGGCGAGGCCAGTTCCTCCCGAGGCGTCGCGGTTCGTCACGCTGCTCAGGGAACAGTCAAGGCGAAACTTGAGTGTCGACCAGTCCGACGAATATCACATCATGGGGGCCATTATGAATTATCTCTATGTTGCCTTGTTCTCAAAGTCTTTCTATTGCCCTCTGACTGACACTGAGGAGGATGGAACTCTGATGTGGATCGACGAGCTTGAGAATACCATGTCTCGACTTCCAAGAGGTTTGCCTCATACTAAACACTTATCCTGTACGTCAAGCTAACTCATTTTAGATGTAGCCCATTGCCGGCAATGGAGGAGCGAGACACTCACTGCATTGGTACACCAGCCTATCTTCAAGAGCCGACGGGCACGGTATCTTAACCTCGTTACCGATGACATGACAAGTCTCCTTTCAGTTGTTGCTCCCAGAACGCCTCCCGCCGAGTTACATGGTTCTATTCGCCGGAGTATTGTAGAGCCCGCAGCAGATCTTGTACATCAACTCCACCTAGCCTCCAGCATCTTTTCGCTAAAGTGGCCTGCCCGCACAGCCGCGTCAAGGTTGGAAGTGTACCAATGTTTGAACCTTGCGAGCGGCGGAATGATTCTGGACCTAGCTGGGACCAAAGAAAACTCGCCAGCACGACGCAACGTCTCGTACCTATTTGATGTGGCCCCTGGGTTGTTCGTCGAGAGAATCGACGGCGGGAAGAAGATGGGGCTGAAAGCCATCGCAAAACCCACAGTCCTCGTCAATAACGGAGAAGGGGAGGTGCCCCAAAGGCCAACAGTGATGAGGTGGTTATGGGACAATGCTCCAACTTCCCAAGGCCCTGGTCGGGGGGTGTCAAGGACTTGGGGGCCAAGACGTAAGCCCACGTATGCTCGATACCTTTCTAAGCTCTGACTTTGTGGGTAGGGACTCTTGGATCCAGCGTATCGGCCTCGGGGAGGCAGAGATAGGGTTCTCTGTGTGTTCCACAGAGCAGACATGGACGGGAGTAATAAGGAAAACGAAGCACACAAGAATGATCAATTTGTACAAGTCTTCAGCGGAATCGAGGCGTTGAGGTTGTTTTCTCAGCTATTGGACCTATTATCTGTACCAAGAACTACTGTAACCTTGCTGAACAATGATTACGGGTATGCTCCGCATTCGTCGAGTTGGACGGGGAGGTAGAGTAGGCGGCGCCCCAACATCTGAGGCAGCCCTTTGCCGATCCAAGTTGTCTGGATGTAGAGTGTTCTCGGGGCATCGTTGAGGTGCCTGTCTAACTGGTCTCGGGGGAAGCGGAGGTGATTGTTCAGACGGTCTTGGAGGAAGCGGAGGTGCTTGCGAGGGCGCCTGTGACCGCCCAGATGCACGAACTTGCCTCGGCCTTGTGGGGACATTGAGCCCAACCCTGGGAGGTGAATGCTGAGTTCGATTCTGGGGAGGTGCTCTTGATGGTGATGATGCGGGCCTTAGAGTCGGCACTTGACTGGCTTCTTGAGTTCGACTCGGAAACGGACCGGTGGTTCTTGGAGCAGGTCGCTTAACTTCTCGAGCGGGCTGTATGACCTTTTTCCCTGGGTTAGGGACTTTCCTCACAACTTTGGGTTTGGGAGGTGTAGTTGTAGCTGTCGCCGCACCTGTTGTCTTTCTGGTCTCCTGTGCTTTCTTGGGCGATTCCGGGATGAATGGCCGAATGCAGTTGCTGATATAGTCGTCGGCGAGCCCTAGAGCTCCGGCGTCGACGAGGCCCAAGTTGATACGGTTGATGTATTCTTCCTTGGGGGCGCTGTCAACGATGTGCTGAGGACTTATGTACACTAGGACATTCTGCTCCCAGTGCGGCTCGTGGTTTATAGGCCTTCTCTGTGCACCTCCTTGACGAGGTAGGTGTCTTGCCTGAGCTGGACCCCCGTTGTTGACGATCCAAGACACAGGTCGGCGATACAGCGATGCTTCGGCACGTCGAAGCATGACGGTCATGTAACATTTCTGATATGCGTTTTTGGAAACACCTTCGTTGACGTCTAGACGAGCCTCGTCTCGGGCGTTGATCTCGAAAACAAGACCTTCAACCCACTGGCCTTGAGCCTCGATGACATTGGCGTATCCGCGCTCGTTGATCTGCCATCTATAATCCCACAGTGCCGCACTGCCGATGAGTTTGCTTCCGGGACATCGGCGCTTCATCTGCTCGAGATGCAGATTGCTCCCGTAGGCAAAGTAGTACTTGGTGGATGGCCGTCCGGCGTCGGCGGCCGGGGCTCCGAAAGCATGCGAGGTCATGTTACTGAGAGATCAGCCAGAGACAGGGAGCTCCGGGAATCGGGCGGTGTGTGTGGCTGAGAGACGAGGGAGAAAGTGTAGGTGAAAGAGGTGATAGTGAGCCAACGGAGTTGAAATTGGCTCCCCTCGCATCATCTCGACATGTTAACTTTGTCTAGGTCTGATGAGGCGGAGCGAGATAGCTACGGTGTGGGCCCTCTACAGGCGGTGTTGTCATATTGGGCAGCAAGAGGGACAAGCAGCCAATTGCCGCCCACCACGTCCAGGGGCTTTGTATTTTGACAAGGCCACGGCAGGCAAAACTAAAGAGTCATTCGATAGCCTCAAAAGATCGAGACGCTATCGTCAAACGAC
>JAJODA010000473.1:0-57902 GCA_021730345.1 Fusarium cicatricum
GCCACCAGGGATGCCGGGGATAGAAGTAAAGGTCTCCTCAGCAGAGGCAGCTCCAGTCGCATAGGTGAAGTAGGATGAAGGGCATGATCCAGGATGGGCCGGGTTGCAACCACCGGGAATCTCAGTCTTGGTGGGCTTGGCTAGCGATGCGGTAGCACTGGCGCAGAACTCTCGGTTGCGGGCATTGTCCTCGCCTAAGCAAGCACTGAGAGTGCAGGAGCAGGCGACTTCAGGGGTGCCAGCGGCGATGCAGGCTTTGTAAGCATCCTGGCAGTCATCACCACGGCGAACCAGAGTTGGGGCGGCAGACACAGCTGAGGCCAGAGCCAAAGCGACGACAACCTTGTTCATCATGTTGGAAGTTTGGTTGGATGTGTAAGAAGAAGAAGAAGAAGATGTGATTGTGTGGGTGAGGATGGTGATGCCGATAGAATTGAGGGGTAATACCTTGATTCTTATATACCTGTTCCAGGACACTCGTATTGCCCCCATGGACCTTTAAACCTCAGTTTTCGTATCGCCAGTACTACGTTACCACATTGAGCAAAGAGGACCACACTTACCGAGTTGGTACACTAACCTCCCACATTTGCAGTCTGCCGAGCGTGTCCGGACCACAACAGCTGTGGATTTGATAGCTCAAATCGGTCTTGAATGAGATCATTGCCTCCTAATGTGGAAAAGCTCCCAGTTCTATGACCGAGTCGCGAGGCTCAACCACCACGTGGTGAGATAATCGCGACCAACAAGAGAGCACGTCCCCCTTCGTAGGGCACACAACCCATTTGACGTCAGTATTTCATGCTGAAAATAGACCCAGCACTTGTAACGAGTACGAGCTGTGCCAATCAACACATCTGGATCCCTTCTACCTAGCCGTTGCTGGGTTAGGCCACTGTTGCCGACGAGCCGATCAGTCCGGCTCCGCTGTCCCGCCAACCTCCCGATCGACGGCTCAACCCCACTAATACGAGGACACGAGAGGCCCAACCTTCAATTTTCCTCGGCCGAGCCGGAGCATTACGTCTGGAAGCCTCCGTATGCGTTCCAGCCGCCCCCGCAAAGCGAATCATGTTGTAGACTAAGTATCTCTTAGCATGTCTTTGTGAGGAAATCACTTGGCAAATATCGTTGGTGGATGGTAGATCAAAGTACTGCGTAGCTGAAAATCTTGATCTGCTGGATGCTAACCTGTTAATTCCGCATGATGTGTGGAAAAATGGGATGATGAGTGGGCACTGATTCAAGACACTTTTCAGCCCAAAGTCGCTGGGGCGAAAAGGCGGAATTGAATGTATTTTTACCCAGTTAGAGACAGACTATGTCTAGCTGAACACATTCAGCTAGTAGAGCTCGTATCCATTGCCGCATTGAGGCCTAGACTCTTGAAACGATCGCCAAGCTCGGTGAACTGCTGCACCAGATAAACTATTTTGGGCAGTAGAGACGAGCTCAATTGCCGCTTTGACCGGTGAGGGCACTAGCATTGACTCTTACTAGCAGGCACCGAGTCATGATAGTAAAGATATCGTCCCGTCACGATGGCGATACCCGCGACGGTATCTAGCAATATTGAGAGTGGCCTAAGGTGACGTACCTACCACAAAAAAAATATCGCATGATACGGGGTATCCGGAAGCTTCCATGCCGAAGCTCTGTTTCTCAAATTCGCAGATGTCAAGCGTCAGATTGTCTGGAATGCATATGCCACCAAGAAGGTCAATACTTAGCAGGTGAGACTGAGCACGTGCTGCTGCTGAACTCAGTTATGGCGTGTCACCGTTGGCGCTAATCCCGTGGTATCGCCATCTCTAACCCTACCAACACCACACAGACACAGATTCTAGAGGCAACTACATGCACTACGCTGCTGTTGCCTTGATCCCACTATCATCGTCATTTATCAGAGTCATCAGATGCCTCGTATCATACTCCACTCCCTGGGTTCTTGGCTGTAGAGCTGATGGTAGCAGCTCTTTTGTCATATCTCACTAGCCTAAGACGGCGATAGTTCAAAGCCATGAACCCGCACAACGCGATCAGTATTGGCAAATTATTGTCTTCTAAACCCCTTTAAGCAGATACTTCGATTGAAGGTCCTGATGGATTGTTGGTACAGAAAGCCAGGTATGGCTGGGTTGTTTCTCAATCTTACCTAGCTTTGCAGTTGTGTACGAACGATACCTCAGCGTGCTTCAGAAAATACGATATGCGTTTACACCTTGCGCAAGAACAGAGGTACATGCTAATATGCTTTATGAACGTATTAGTATAACATGACAGATCAAGAAAACTTTAGACTCTTGCAAGTAACATGTCTTTGTGTCCTTTGTGAGGGCCGTGCTAATCCTGAGCAATTCCGCGCTTAATGGCGGCAGTTCCTAAACAACAGTGGATGAAAGTGTAGGGTAAGTTTGCACGCTTGTTGCGAGACCACTATGCCAAAAGCAAAGGTACCTCCTTGACATCTGTCAGGTAGTACTCAGGTTATATATCTCATTCACGCTAGTTAGTGACTAGCCACCCCCATTGACTGCTTTTCCTAGTGTCTAAGAACAATCAGTTATTATGGAAGCCGATAAAAATCTAGAGGGATATGGCCAGGTAAACTTCTATGTTCTTGACGAATCATGGCTCAGTATAGCTGGCATTCTCGGCACATTCGGAACCAGCTTACTTTGCCAATCGGGTAGTTGTATGTTCAAGTTGGAACACAGATATCAAACTACTTTCTATCAGAGCTACCGACTCCGTTTTATATCAAGTCCTGACGAAGAGCGCCGCGAAAGTTGTGTCTGGAGAAAAGTCCCCCGCTACGACCTTTGCGTGGTAAAAGTTTGTAGATAATGACGCTCTCGGCAGACAAGCCCGATAGACTTAACGACTAGTCCAGTTTTTTGCTTGGTCACCAATCGATCGAACAGCTGACGTCCTCGAAAATACTGATTACCTCCTGTCACAGCACAACGTGCGGGGTGCGCTACGGATCCGTTTCCGATCTTCCGACTCGGATCTGATACCGAACCGGCGAACCCTCGGGACACTAGATATATCAGCGAGCCACGGACGGGAAGAATTTGTTTCTCCCTGAAACCTTGGCAAACATCCATAGAACGCTTGAGATCGAATAAAACGCACAGCATGGTTGAAGTCAGGAAATACCATCTGTTTCCGACGGATTTTGTTCCAAACTCACCACGACCTCTGCTGCACTATAAGAATGTCCTCCCCCGACAACCCGACACCGCTCGCTGCGACGCGGGCGAGTTCTGGAGTCTATTCACCAAGAACGAATGGAGAGTCTCTTGGATATTCCGCTACGGACCCACGCAGCCATCACACTTCCACTCCAAGGCACATGAGTGTATGGCCGTTCTCTCTGGTACTGCCACGATTCGATTTGGGGTTGCCGACACATCGGATGATTTAGAGGAAAACACGCACGGCTCGGCTTGGGAGAAAGGGGGAGTCGAGTTGGAAGCCGAGGCCGGCGACGTGTTCATTGTCCCAGCCGGCGTCGCTCACAAGACGTACAATACCAAACCCGAAGCCGAGTTCAGGCTCATGTCTCCCGGAAACGCGCAAAGTATTGAAGCCGACGACCCGAGGAAGGCCTTGTCTGAGGTTGAGCTGTCTGGTTACACGATGCTGGGAGCTTATGCCAGTGGTCAATGGGATTTCGTTCAGAGAGGCGGAGATTTTGAGAAGTCGTGGGCTGTTCCGAAGCCAAAATATGATCCTGTTTTTGGAGCATCGGAGAAAGGACTGGCTAAAACCTGGCGTGGAAGTGGTAGTAATCCAGAGGGGTGCAGCATCACCTTTAAGAATGGTGTTGCTGAAGCAAGTCCGTTGGTTGTGCCCTGAGTAGTACCAGACGATATCATCACCTACAAGTAAAGACGCAGTCATAGTTTGTGAACTGAGCAAAAGCCTTCAATATTGTCAGTGCCTAATCACCCATCTCAGTTTATGGTCGTGTTTCTACCTAGATCCTGGGCCGTTCGGCTGCGGGTAAAAGAGCATGATGCCAGACAACTTCTCCTTGGTTTCTGGGTCAGGCCCCGATGCCTAAACCACTGCCGGCACGAAAAGTGCTTAGGCTCGCTCACCCGCTTTCTCGACCCTCTTCTCCTCCCCTTGTTCGTACTGATTCATGACCTTTTCCTCAACCGTCTCATGAAAAACATCGACGTCGGTGGATGCGAACTTCCGAGCACTCGTGCCTTTCTCAAAGAGCACATCTAGCTCAGCGAATGTTCGACCCTTGGGCTCAGGTAGTCGAAAGTATGTATAAATGATGCAAAGAAAGCATATCCCGGCCTTGGCACCGTCAGTGTCACTCACTCCGCCAGAGATGTTGAGTCTGAACTTACCCAGAAGAAACCCGCAAAGTTACTCCAGTCCCATTCTGTAGGGTTGAGCATGTGTGGAACCAGGACGGCGTTGATGATACCAACCACGTTGCTAGTCCTGTTAGCGTATCATCCATGTAAATCGTACAGGCCAGGGTTCTTACTAGAGGTTCCTCCCAAGAACGATCGTTTTGATCTGCAGTCTTCGTGACGACAGCTCACCGACGAGTGAGTAACAGACAGTGCCAACAGACAACTGATAACAAAGAGCCCAAACGATCATGATACTGCCCGTTGCCAACGCCCCCTTATCCCTATTGGATTCGGGTACTAGACCAAGAAAGCCAAGGATGAGAAGCATAGTAAACAGGCCGCAAAGACCGTACAAGTATAGAGATCTTCGTCCGATCCCAATAGTCATGAGACCCCAAGCGCCAAAAACACCTACCATGTTGATGGCATACTGTCCAAGAGCAAAGGAGTAGGAATGCTTTGTTGATAGTCCAGCCTGCTCGAGGAAGTAGGTCGAGTAATTTGAAAAGGAGTTGCCGCTGAGATTCTGCATGGCCCAACACATGCAAACGATTTCTGTGCGACGAAGATCAGCGCCTTTGAAGCAATCCAGATATGATGAACCTGCGGTCATCTTTTCCTCAAGAGCAGTTGTATGAACCATCATAGCAACGGTCTCATCAGCATCAAAGTCAGTCTCCCGGTTTAGGCTCGTGAGTCGCAGGAGAGATCTCTTGGCTTCTTGGACGCGTCCTTTACGCACCAACCACCAAGGAGACTCGGGAGCAAAGTAGAGGCCGATAAAGAGAGGCAATGGCCACATCCACTGAAGAGCATATGGGATTCTGTAAGACCATTGGTCGTCCCGGTCAATCATTGAGTAGATGACCCCGATTCCAATCTCTTGACCAAGCCCCCAGCAAAAATTGACGTAGGTTGTGAGATAACCGCGCAGGGCAACTGGGCATACTTCTGAGGCATAAGTAATGCAAATGGTTTGGAAAATGCCCCACGGAATGCCACATAGAATTTCAGCTGCCAGGAGGGTCTGGATATTGTCGGCCATGAAGAATAGCGTGATAAATCCCGTGAGCCAAATGAGGCATCCCATGACTGTATAGCGGTAGCCAAAGCGTTCAGATATCCAGCCATTGATGAATAGACCAATGATTGAGCCACAGTTGGCGCCCTAACGCCATCAGCTTCTGGATGTTGGTACCTACATTGGCGAGACTTACGTTGCTAAGACCAGACTGCCAAGGTGCCGATACCTGGTAATCTCCGTTTTTGGTGAGTTTGCCGTACTTTCTGTTGAACTGTGGAAATGCGTCTAGGCTTGTAAGCGTGTGCAAAGAAGAAAAGAAGATTGTGCTACGAATGGGCAACACCATTCGCAGACTCGAATTCTTACAGAAGTTGTTGACGAGACTGATATCGTAGCCTTCCATGACAATACAGGTTGAGATAAACAGACTCCACCCAATTGCCTTTGGATACAGCTTGATACCTTGTATCAGAGTCATTTTTTGCTCCTTTTGCGCCGCGGATCGCGCATGGTCGATAACGTTGGCATGCGTCTTGCTTGGATCAGAGCCATCGTGGCCTTTTGCGGTCACCTCTGCAGGAGCCTGGGCAGCCCCCAACCCCGGAGTTGTCGCAGCATCGTTCATTTTGACTGTCAAGGCGATGGTGATGAGGGGTCAAACATAGCAAAGTGCAGCAAAGGTGGAGGTGCAAAATTGCAAGATGACTGAGCAGCTGGGGAAACGGAGGAAATACGGGGCCCCAGGTTGTGTGAAGTCACGTTGGTAGAAGAAGACTGGAGAAGATCGGCGTCGGATCTAAAGTGACCAAACAGACTTTCTCGTGGAGCAACAAGTTCAGTCTTGTTGGCAGGGGTGGGAATCATTTAGAGGCGGGGTATCTACCGTATATGGCCTGTGGCCGACGAGATGTAACCCAAGTTGACAAGTTGTTTCTCGCATGGTCAGAAACATCATGCAATGCTTGGCCCTTTATTTCCGCCCAGGCCATTTCTGCCGAGGCCTGGACGTTGCTGCCAAGACTTAAAGAGTCAGCCAAGAGTCTAGCTTCTACCTAAATCACTGACGAGGGGGACCGATCGTCATTTCCAATCTTTTTGCACACATTTCCAATGCCTAAGACTACTAAAGAGACCTGGCTAAGAAGCCAACTGAGGACAATCAACAGAAACACACGCGTCACTCGATGGCACGTAACAGTCAGTCCGCCAGCATGAGGGCGCGTTGGACAAATGGCATGACTCAGGTAGCAGGGATTCCACGAAACAAACTTAACAGGGCCCCTGGCCTATCCTATAGGCACGCGCCAATCTGAGATGGCTCAATGATGTGGGGATTCATTTCATTTCCCCTCTTGTCCGAGTTCTTGTTTGTCATCTCATAAACCTGTCGAGAAGCCCACACAACCCTACCTATGTTGAGTCAATTCACATTCTATGGCCAAGTATTAAACTCAAGTAGTATATTTATATAACTTTGGACATGAACCGCGACTAGTGACCTTCGACAACGAAACGCAGAACAAGTACCCAAAGGTCTATAGGCTTCGACTTACATACTCAGTAAACGTACTTGAAGTGCTTATTTTCCAAGTCAGTCTCGTCAAGTAGGCCTTTGTGCCACGCCTGCTCCTCGTTGCCTGGCGCGTGCTGCTCTTTTCGAGACCTATTGCGAGACCATAGCAACAACCACAATCCCACAAGACAGATTATTTGAGCCGCGATACAGAAGAACATCATACCAACGCCCAAGGGATACCACGGCTCCTGTTCAGTTTTGAAGAAGAAAGGACCCACAAAGTTGCCCAAACAGTAGCCGATCAGAAGCATAGCGATCGTCGTGATCTTCTTGGTATGCCCAGCGGTGTTGGCCGTAGCGACCGACATGTTTAGAGTCCCGCTTGCGGTGTAGGCGAAGGAAACCCAGAGGCATGCAAGCCGACCGTAGGAGTTATCCCGTGAGAGAAAATGAAGCCCCAAGACACCAGCCAGGAACGGCAGGAGGAAAAGAATCATGATCAGAATTCGACAGTTCTGATACTTTGTCGCGCAGTAGCTGCAGTAGTCAGCATGGATTCATACAATGGAAGTCGACCACGTACCAGGCAATCAAGCAGGATACCAGTTGAACCGCACCAGAAGGCATTTGGTAGAGTGTAGTATGAAGTTTGCTGAAACCAGCCCCTTTGATGATCAGACCTTGGAACTGCACGAGCACGAGTTAGTCGGTTTCCTTTGTTGATCGAGTGCACTACCTACAGCGCTCAATCCCCCGTTTGGCGAGTTACTTGTTAGTGCAAAAGTAAACAAGAGCCAAGTCTTCAAGTCGAGCATCGCCTCGCGAAACTGCTTGATCTTGAAGCGTCGGTTCTCGATGCCGGTTCCGTTGTCTTTGACTCGAGAGACAGCAAATGCTTTCTCTTCGTGAGTGAGGAACTTGGCCCACATCGGCGCGCCTGGAAGTATGAACCAGAGCAAGACGCCCCAGGCAAAAGTGATTGCTCCCCATATAAGAAACAGCACTCTCCAGGAGGACAACGACCCATTGATGTGGCCGATTCCATAGCTGGTGATTCCTGCGAGAATGTATCCGATCCCGGACGAACCGATCCAAATACCCATACGCAAGGGCTGTTCGGCTCGTGTGTAATACATGCTGAAAAGAAGCATAGTCCCAGGCTGGATGGCAGCCTCGAAAGCTCCAAGCAGGGTTCGCACGACTGCCAAGCTGGCAAAAGACTGAACTGCACCGTGACACATCAGGACGGTGCCCCATATAACAACCTAGCTTGTCAGCTGCTTCTAGAGATACGGGTAGTTACGCGTGCATACTGTGGCTGACATGAAGTGATTAATCGGAAGCCGCTGCAACAGCATGCTGGTAGGAAACTCCCATATCATATAGCCCAAGTAGAAGATGGCGCCAGCCCAAGAGAATTCTGTCCCTTTGAGGCCAAGATCCTCACGTAGCCCAAAAACGGCTGCATAGCTGATGGTGTTCTTGTCGATAGCTTGAAGTGCGTAGGTCAAGCAGAGGAGAGGCATGAGCCGCATGTCGATCTTCCACCTCAGAGATCGCGCAATCTCTGGGCTCATCTCGCCGTCGAGATCATGATACAAGTTTAGTGCTTCCGCAGTTGATGCATCGTTGATACCCTTCTCGTTGAAGTCCGAGGAAGGTATCTTTTTATCTGCCTTTTCTTGTGGCATGTTGAGCCAAGCATACAGTATCCGATACCACGAATAGCACACCACGCGTTCGGCCGAAGACAACGGGGGATTATATACTCGAAAGCTTGCGGGAATTAATAGTGCCCGTTTCCTATAAAGAGAAGCCAATGACTAATAACTCAGATTCTTGCTCGTGGACCCCCGCAGGAGATCGTCAGATGCCCCATTCTAATCCGCAGCCTGACTGGACTATATGCAAGACGACCGAGAGCAGGCGGTTATCAATCAGTCAGGGATGATCTATCACGCACCGCAAGAAAGCTAAACCCCGCTCAACCACCCCTTCAACGCCGATTGCGGACGATATACGTGACGCTAGGTATCATTAAAGCTGCAGCAATCCCGCTCATGGCAGCAGTCATATCCACTCACAGTGCCGCCCGTGTGTACCCTTGCTTCGAACGTGGGATAACCTGCGGCACTTCGCTTATCACTCCTGGAAGCAATTGGTCCGGCATATTTATCCCGCCATCAGCAAAGACTGCGCCGCTGATCGGCATTGAAATAGTACGAGGGCAAGTCTTATCAATCAGGGCCGAATGACGATCAAGATAAGATCAATTTCGGAGGCTGCCGGGATAGTCTGCATTTGTATGTACGCATGCATTTGGTAACACCTGCTGTTAACCTATGCAGCACTGACATGAACATGTTGCGTCCCTCGTGACATCTCTCTGATTGCTGCAACTCACTGTAGAATATGACGCAATTCTTACCATAAAGAGTTTCTGCCCATTTTTATATTAAATTCTGGACCCTCTGTTGGTTATCATGGTCATCACGGCCCGGGAAAGGCTTTGGATCGCTTATTTGAACCAGCACTTTAACCCCCTGTAAAGTTCAACTCTCGAGCGTTTTCCATCTTGTGTGACGTTCTTGATCTTTAATAAGAGACTTCGATGCACACTGAATCGTAGCCTTTGGTTAACACAAGCTTATATCTACTATCGACCCAAGTCAGGAGGCGGAGATGCTATTATCGAACTATCATAGTCGATCTGCATACTGCTATCTGATCATCAATTTTCTAGTCGAGGACCCATCTGATATGCCTCACTGAAGTTTTAGTCTGGTTGGAAGTAGTTAGTCGAGCTCGCCAGGTTGCCTGGATTAGGCTGTGAAACGCGAAGCAGCGAAGTGTCGACGAACACACTTAAGTAGAATTGCACTTCTCGATGTGTTTCTTTGAAGATACGGATGTAATATAGATAAGAAAAATTGTCTTGTTGAGATTGCACGCAGGGAAATCGAACTATTTGTAACCAAGCAAAGGGAGATGCGTAATCTAGAGGGGGACTGTGTAGGCACGGTTTTCCAGGTAAGGCTGAGGTTTAGGAAGGTGAGTATGGCCTTGCAATACGTAGCGTACATACTCTTCGTCATACTAGAGACTTCCAGATGTGCCTGATTGAGCTACCGAGTAGTTTCTTTCTGGAAATATGATTTTAAGCGCATTACAAAGCACAAGATTAAAGGCATGGGCATCAGCAGCACGTCACTATCGAATGGGTAAAAGTTTGCAGTAAGACAATATAAGTTGTAGTAATAGCTAACTTGCAGCCTCGTGTTCGTTCAAGTTACATAAGATACATCTGTCCTTCACCCTTATCATACATTGGCCAATTGTCGCTCAGTCCTGAACGCCAGCTGGTGTGTTGCAAATAAGACCTTGGTCAAGCTATGTGGACGTCAGTATATTAAGGCATATATGAAAGATGGTAGTCACTTACGATAGGCAAGACGCAGCATCGTGCTCGCTGGCCGATCTCGGCGCAAATAGCACTGAAGTTACCGGCATCGGTCGGTGTGGATGGTGCTTTTCGAAGTTAGCTTGTGTGAGTTTGAGGAGTCATCTCACTTACGGTTCCCACAGTCCAGGTTGACAAGCCCAAGTACATCTGTAGCACAGCATTGGGAGCTTCCGCCCAGACCAGAGCATGGGATGTATGCTTGTCGCTTCTCGATGGCTGGGAGAGCCGAGACAGCCCCGGCGAGAAGGACGATGGAGGCAACAGTGAACTTCATGTTGATGGGTTGAGGGTGTATAAGGTCTTATGATAACTCGGTAGTAGATGGTGATGGAGAAGAGATTTTTAAGTGAATCAAGGTGCTCACGCTGGACATATTTATACAAAATCTGCCTGTCTTGCCACTACATAATTTTCTGAAGTCTGTTAAGAGGTCTGTTAAGATCGTCTCGCCCTTCAGCTGGTCCTGAAAGCCTCAACGTCATGAACTCTTGACCTGAATTCGATCCGAGCCATTCGTTGCAAAAACGATAAAAGTATGAAGCTGGGCGTTATGCGATGGAGTATATGGACCATGTCGATATCAGGAGTAGGGTTGCCACGAAACCTGTTGCAGCGTTGCAATGGAAGGGTTGACACAGCTCGACAGGGGGCTATCGCCATTGGCGGCGGTGGAGATCGCTTGTGAAACCCGAGGTTCCAAGGCAACCAGCACGTAGCGATTCGCAAAAATCGCCCTAATTGGCTGGGTCGCCGGAGTATTCACCTGAAGTGACTATCAGTCAACGGAAATGATCGGCCAGGGGAGGGAGCCAAAGCAATAGGGGTTTTGAACTTTTTGAAGCCTACGACGTAGAGCTAGCAGAAGCATTAACCTCAATGCTATTACTAGACTGCAAAGAGGCAACAGCTCGGTTGATGACGTTCTCGATCATAAGTTCATTCGTGGTTGACAAGTTCTTTCCCGTTATTCATGCGATAGAGATGCGTCACCAATGGACGAGGAGGCCGTCATGGCATCCAAATACAACGTGCAGGCGATTGGGACTCATTGTGCAATGATCGACGAGTGATGTAATGTTTGAGTAGAATGAAGGAGGATATTTATAGAAACCGTTTCGCTCAATGGGTATAGATACAGCTGAGGGCACACCTGGCACCTGGCATCAAAGGAGGCCTCTGTCTGGGAGAGTTTTACCTAAAAACCATGCTCCTATTGGTCATCAGAAGCTCAAACCAGGCTGGCTTGTATAATGCTTATATGCGAGGTACCTTTCAGAGTGATCCACACGTTTAGAAGAGACCTGTCTTGTAGTTGAGGTAGGAAAGCAGTTTCCCATGACAGCGGTGTTACCAAATCTATCTCCAGTGCTGTAAAAACATAACCCTAAATCATTTGAAGATTTATCCCGGAGTGGCGAATAACTCCCTATAGGGAAGCTGCTGGCACGCTTGGGCAATGCCAAATTCGATCGGCTCTTAGCCTGGATACTAACAAGTGATGCATCGCATAAGCCATTGCCTCATGTCCGTCAGTGACATGTACAGCTTGAGTTAAGTGCGTTGCAGCTTCTCAATCACTTGACTAGATTTTGTAATCATTTATCTTATCCAATGGCCTTGTTTTCCAACGGGGAACTTGTCTTGAAACTTTCTATTAGAATAACTGAGTGGCGACAAGTCGATCAGCGTAGCCGTAGAGTGTCAACTTTTATATGTAGGGTACGTGAACCATGAGCTCCAAGATGCTGAAAGAACGGCTAGGTGAAGTTCAGACTGGGCATTCTCGTTCTGCATTTTGAACAGTCCATTGTTTGCATTCCTCTGTTGTGTGAGCCTTGGGCTATAATGCTGAAATTGGGGAGAATACTGTGTTCTTGTTTATTGCGGCATCCCTTTGCCTTTGAGAGAGCAACCAGCAACGTACATAGTTTGCGCCTTTGAGAGAGCATCGAGCATGATACATAGTACATAGTTTGCATTCCTCTGAAGTACAAATCCGTTCAGCCTGGGCGCCGCATGCAATAGGTCAAACGTTTTCTGGAAGCAAACAAAAGAAGACCAGGCATCTGATTTATACGAATTCAGTCTGGACTAAGTTCTTCAAGGTAGTAGCCCTAACGCGACATGCAGCAATTTGCTATGTAGCAAACTAGTAGGCAACTGACCATGTGGCGATCCTTCAAACAGGGTCCAGCATTATCTGCAGTCAGACCCGAAAGATACCATTGTTTACAAAATGTCGCATTCCCAGACATTACCGTACTAACCTTGGCATCCTTAGGCCCCGTATTTTCAGGCCACTAAGGACAATTAGAGGGGGGGTGTTGGAATAAGATGCAGCCCAGCTCTCTGTAGATGGGGACTTGCATGTCAGCTCGGCTATCGACCCCCGAAAGACCGACCTACCGATACTTTTAAGGCTCGTTACTCCAACAAGGCTCGCATCTTTCTTTTTCCCAAATTCATTCATGCCCATCAAAGCTGATCACGATGTCTTCAAAGCCTTTTCCACCTCCTAATGGCATGTCGTCATTCTGGCGCTCTTCCCCCGGATCATTGGATCAACACCGATCGACCGACTCACTGCCCTCCAAATGTGATATCCTCATCATTGGAGCAGGTTACTCTGGCGGCGCACTCGTGACACACCTTCTATCTCAAGACGAGTCGAGGAACAAATCCATCGTAGTTTTGGAAGCTCGTCAGCTTTGCTCTGGTGCCACTGGGCGGAACGGCGGACACCTCAAGCCCGATGTCTACAACCTTTGTTCAGGCATCTCGGACAGATATGGTGTCGAAGCGGCAGCCGAGATCGCTGACTTTGAGCTCGCCAACGTCGAAGCAGTCAAGGATTACGTCTTGAAGACGGGCGCAGACTGTGATTTTGTCTTGACACAAGCCGTCGACGTCCAGCTGTCCGAGTCGCACAACACGTCCCTCAAAGCCCGGTACGATAAGTTTGTTGACGCGGGTGCGAAAGCAGCCCAAACTGCGTTTTACACTCACGGTAAAGATGCTGAAATGGTACGCCTTTTCAACCTCTCATCATAACCGCTCACCTTCCATTCATCATGGAGGAGTATGTATTAACCAACTGCCAATCCAGATCTCGGGTGTCAAGGGCGCAAAAGGCGTCTACAAATATACCACTGGCCACCTTTGGCCGTACAAGCTAATTCATTACATGTTCACTCAAGCCCTCACCCACGACAACGTCAACCTCCAAACTGGCACGCCCGTCACAGCCGTCTCATCTTCTCCCGACAAGCATGGTGACTGGGAAATCAGCACTCTACGCGGCACCATTAAGGCGTCTCAAATTGTCATGGCTACGAATGCATACACCGCAGCTCTCCTCCCCGAGTACCAAGACAAGATTATTCCATACCGCACCGTCTGCAGCCGCATCACCACCCCGGATCCCCAACGAGCTCCTCTGCTGGCCAATACATATGCTATACGTTTCAACGAATGGGACTTTGATTACCTGATTCCCCGAACTGATGGAAGTATCGTCGTTGGTGGTGCCCGAAAGGCGTACTTGAGACACCTGGAGGATTGGTACGACAACGTAGATGACACTCAGATGATCGAAAGAGCGAGACACTACTTCGACAGGTATATGCAGAAGCACTTTAGAGGCTGGGAAGACAGCGGGGCATATACTGATCAAATCTGGACGGGAAGTAAGTTGTCTTCTCATTCCTGCAACATTCTTTAGCCCTGACTGCTTGAACGCTCGTGTTCAGTTATGCTAATTCAACACCACACACAGTCATGGGATATTCCGCGGATAGTTTGCCGCGACTAGGCAGAGTCCCGGGAAGGCCCAACATGTTCATCATGGGCGGCTTCACTGGTCACGGTATGCCTCAGATCTTCCTTAGCGCCAAGGGACTCAGTCGTATGATTCTCCAAGATGTCCCATATTCAGAGACAGGGCTGCCACGTCTGTTTGAGGAGTCAACCTCAAGGCTGGAGAGTAAGGAGAACTTTATCTTGGACATACATAGCAAGTTACCAGCTGTGTCACGGCTTTGAGCAGTCGGGCACCCACAGAACAATCTTTATAATCCACACGTCGTTGTTATTCAGAGATTTGGAGGTTTGCTTTAGCTTCACAGTCAACGTGAAATATGCTGTTACCTTCGTCGTACTACGTAGTATTGAAAACTTTTTACAGAACACTTTTGCAGATCTTCCCCGTTCCGAGGCCGATATCAGATTTCCAGCAACACCATGGACAGGGTACCCCATATTGTTTGTATTCTCATGCCGAGACATCATCTTTTGGAACATGTGGGCGTTGATGAGGCGATGTATTATCAAAGCCAAGCCTTGCTAACTATCTACTATCTACCCAAAAAGAGGCAGTCGATGGAGAGAGGGGGGTATGAACATCGCAACACCCTCGGGCTCTGATCCCGAGGGTGCCAGGGACATGCATCATGCCTATCTATTCCCGAAAAACGAAGTGATAGCCGTAGCGCCGTTGATGGATGAGGGGTCATCAGTCAACAGGATCTCGGCGTCTGATCTGAGCCCGACGCCGTGACGGCGGGTCGAATGCCAAGGGCAGCAAAAGAGGGGAAACAACCTCGCTAAGCAGCAGCCCAGGACTTGGCGGCAACTCCAAGCGAGCAGAGTTCGGTGAAGGCCTCTTGGCAAAGTGGACTGTAGAGATATGCGGTCTACCAGTACCTTCTCTGGACATGATAGAGTTCGAGAGCCTTTGCGGTGATGACTCGCGATATTACGCGCGACTGGGTGTTTGACCACAAAGAGTCTAGGTTTCGATTCTCTACCGTCTGGTACCGTCTAAAGAGAGACTTTGCTACACTGCTTATTGACCCATTGAGATACTGGAACTGGCACGATTGGAACATTAGGAAGAAGGATTTTAATAACTTAGAAGGCAGGGACAAAAGTCGGATATTTATTTCATAGTGGTTGGACTACTCTATCGTCTTAGCTAAGGCTTTGATGTGCTCCCTCTACAAGCGTCCTGACAGTATCTTGTGCAAGGTTGCAGTCAACCATATACCGTTCATAGATAACAAGCCTTGCTCAGGCCTTGGTGGAGTTGTCGATGGCCACAGTCTCTTCCTGACCTTGTAAAGCAAGAATATCGCGCTCAGCCTTTGTAGCAGGCTCTTTTGGTAGAAGCTTGAAGAGCCAGGGTACCGCGATGGCGAGTAAAGCACCGCCACCGCATGCTCCAGTCAGTGTGGCAAATCCCAGACGATGCTGAGGAGCGTTGATGCTCGGCCACAGATAGCTGCCGTAGATGATGGCGAGATGTCCAAAAGAGTTGACAAATGCAATGGCGATCGACCGCTTCTGGTCTGGGAACGGGATGGACTCGCTGGTCCAGTTGAGCATCAGAGGCAGACCCGTGTAGAGGCCGGCAACCAAGACGCACATCATGACATACTTGGCCACAGCAGACTTGACAAAGGCTGACACGATGCAAGCAACGGCCGAAAGACAGAACAATCCGACATTGTGCCATCTGCGATCTTGGAACTTGTCCGAAGACCAAGAAAACGCCAGTTGAGCAACGGCGCCCGTGATCCAGATAGGAACCGTCATCCACTGCGCTGTAACCTTGGTATAGCCCATGGTCTTCAGAATGGTGGGTACGAAGTATGAGATGGACATTCCCATGATGATGATGCTGTAAGCGACCAAAAAGAACCACGTCTTGCCGTCGGCGACAACAGCTTTGAAGGCCTGCCAAGATGTCATCCGGCGACTGGTGGCGTGGACGCTGACCTTTCGATCAAACAGGATGCGAACGTGTGCCAGCTGACGTTGTTCCGGCGTGAGATAGCGAGCATTTTGTGGGTAGTCGGGGAGAATAAAGTAGAAGCCGAAACCGCAAACGACGGTGAGGATGCCTTCAACGATGAACAACCAGCGCCATCCAGGAATGCCTCGAACGCCTTCAAGGCCCTTGACGATGGCTCCGGCCATGATACCGCCCAGAGCCGGGGCAATGCAACCAGATGTATAGAAGATGCAAAATCGTTTGCCTATGATGGGTTAGTGGGAACTACTTGTTTAATAAGAAGAGAGATATCAGAACTAACCAATCTCTTTCTTGGTGTACCAGCATGTCAATAGAAAGATGGCACCTGGAAACAGTCCGGCTTCGATGCAGCCGAGGAAGAAGCGCCCGGCCAGAAATCCCTTGTAGTTCTTTGCTTGAGAGAGGGCGATGACGATGCAGCCCCAGACCCAGATGATTGTGGGGAGGTAGATGGAAGGTCGACATTTGTTCATGATCATGTTTGAGGGTACTTCGCAGAGGAAATAGCCAACAAAGAAGAGATACACGAGCAGAGAGTAGTCTGTGGAATTGGCTATCAGTAACAGGGCTTTTTATTATCATCGAGTGCACCCACCCTTGTCGCCCATCTTGAGGTCGTCACTCATTCCAGCAGCATTGGCGTTGGCCTTGGGTGTGTGTTAGTCCATTTGACCAGAGATCTCCACGCAGACGCCACTCACAATATTGCCACGATCAAGGTACGCCAGGACATACATCCACCAGAGACATGGCAGTAAAACAAAGTCGATCTTGCGCACAAGACGCTTTTCTTCTGATGTGCCGGGGACATAGTTTTGCAGCGCAATGGCCATTTCCTCATCTTGGGTGAGTTCTTGGCCAGGCTTGCACACTTGCTCGTCGACCACATCGACCCCAGGCTTGGGGCATTCGCTGCCCTGGTGAGCCATTGCTTTTGTTAGGGACCGAGCCGAGAAAGATGCAACAAAGTCTCGAGGGAAGCCACAGCCGCACAGAACTTGGTCTGTTGAATCTTGCGTTGAGTGATTGAAGGCCATCGCAAGCTGGCATCGCCTTCATAAATACCTTGAACTCGGCTGCTACTTTTCCCCCGGGTATACTCCACATCGCTGGAGATAAGACCTGAGGTCAGCCCCTCCTCGGACCACATCCCCATGGGGCCCAACGCTAGGATGCACCCTTGGAGCCTTGGTACTGTAGGATTTTAGTTTGGATTTCTTGATAACGTTGACGAGTAGCTCTTGGCGTCACCCGACCACCTGAGAAACAAGGATCACCTGGGGGTGGAAATAAGGCGCGCCCCCCGTTACCCGTCTCCCTTTTTTTGCCATTCTCGACTAGAGCGCGAGTATGCCAAGACCATTGCCGTGTCGACTAGAAAGGAGGGAAAGGGATGATTCATGAGGGCTTCATAAACCGCTTGGTCAACGGAAACATGCTGCCGAGAGCTGAGCGACACTCTGTAGCCGTGATATGTTGGGATTGGTTCCTGCTGGTGTCATTCCCAGTCCTCTGCCACTTGCCCGACACAAGGTCTCACAGGATGGCTGTGTCGGATTCGCAGACACTTAATGTATGAAATAGAAGCAGGGTCCGCGCAAATGGTTGATTTCGTGAGACGAGGTCTGAATTGCTGGCAAGGTAGTAGAAGGGTACTTATCTGGCTGGAAAGTGTGGAGAATTGGCTAGACGATAACCTCAACCAAGGAAGACTCAAGCTGATGGTATGGTATGAAATAATCAGAACTAGTGACTGGAATCATACTATTAATGTGAAATTGAAAGCCGTCCAATCCGCTTATATCGTATTTTGCGCACCTCTTCCAACCCGCTTTAGATAAGCCTCCCATCCTTCCTGCTGGTAGAGCCTCGCACTAGCAACTGGATCATCAGAAGCGTAGCTTCCTCGTCCTGCGATGATGAAGTCAGAGCCACGCCGGATGGCGTTGGCAGGGGCTTGATACAGCTGCCCGAGATCATCTCCCTTTTGGCTTCGGTTGACTCCCGTTGTGAAGATGACGAAATCCTCATCTGTCTGTTGCCCCTGCTCCTGACTTTCTGTAACGAGGGACCGAGTCGCAACAAATCCCATGACAGCCTGGGTGCTCTTACGAGTAGACTCAATGCATCGATCTGTATAACCTCCGGTGGCGAGGCTCCCTGACGTTGTCATCTCTGCCAGAACAAGCAGTGCCCTTTGGTCTGGGCACGGGAAAGCTTCATTTGAGATGGTCTGGGCCAATGCCTGGATGACACCGTCGCCGCCTAGAATGCTCACGTTGACGATATCGGCCCACTCAGAGATCCTCAGAGCTCCCTCATGATATTGCTTCTGCGCCGTATTCCCAATGTCGACAAACTTGCGATCCTCAAAGATGAGAAAGTTATGCTTGGCGGCGAGCGACTTGAGACCGACAACTGTTGCTTCGCCAAAGTCACTGACGATGTCGATGTGTGTCTTGAACACAGCGATAAAAGGACCCAGGGCTTAAGAGAGCATCGATTAGTCGTACTGATAGTGCTCTGGGGTGGATGGACTTACATTCAGCGCATTCCAGTAGGTCTTTGGTCTTGGTAAAGTCAGCCGATATGATGAGGTTGGACCTCTTAGCTTCAGCGATTTTAAAGAGTTTCCTGGCAACGGGGTGGGAATGGAGCTTCGCCCGAGCCGAGTAAGCGAGTGAAGACTTTGATGTCATGATTGCGGACTTTGATGGTGTGTCTGAAGGTGTCGATAGAGAAATTGTGCGAGGAAGTTCTTGGCCCTGTGTAACGGAGAGACCAATGCCCTTTAGTAAACCCTCATGTTGGGAAAGGCTACGTGGTATCTGCATGTTGTCTAACTTAATGCTTGACTGACGTTGCTGGGAGCTGCCTAACAAAGTATGTCAAGTCCGACTGCATATTGAGCTGCGACCAGCAAGTTTATTGGATCGCCTCTTGTTTTTCTGTCCTGCTAACAGCTCGTCCTTGCATCAATCTTCAGAAAGCCAAAGGCGGCTAACTGTCTTCTCAAATAAGGGGGTGATGGTCGATATACACCCCATCGAGCCCTCCTGCAGTACATACTTGAGTGGTAAAAGCCCGACGCTTATCATACCAATGTCAAATAGCGAAGAGGGCTGGGCTGGAAGGCAGTAACGCGGATACTGAGCCATGCCACGATGCCGATAAATCCAGAAAAGATTGGAAGCGTGATGTCGTAAGAATCGAAGATAGGCCTGCCTTACCTATAAGCACATCACGCTCAATCAAGAATAGCCCGACGATGGGAAACTAATCATCTTGCCCACCAAAGGCCGTGATGGAAAAAGTGTAACGGCTTAGATTCCACCTTGGTTTGCTCTCAGGCCTAACGTGTAGCTCATTCTCCGATACCCAGGCCTGCACTGCAGCACAGCCAAGGTGACCATGCGCCGAAGACAACCATCCACGTTTGAAAGCCTCGATTTGTTAACGTCTCTATGCCGCAACAATAGCCATTTAGCTACTACTACATTATCTTCCTACGCAAGAACCTTTGCCTTGCCGGACTCACCCCCTCTCATCGCCACCGTCAGGGCCTCGGATGCGGCTTCTGGGGAAAGTCCATCGTCGAAAAAGAGAGTGATTGCCAAGAAATAGCACTTTGAAAAGCCCATGTCAACAAGGTGCCGGCTGCTGCGGTCCAGATATCTGAAATACTAGATACTCCAGACTAGTCTTTGAAGGGATTCGCTTGGCCCGCATACGCGTTGACGAGCGTGTACATAAACATTTCCCCTGAATCGAAAGCCCTGTTCTTTGTCGCTGGCTTCGGTCTGCTTGGCTTTGACTCATGGCTGATATTACCGAAGCTATTGAGAAAAATGCGGCCAAAAAGGCTCCTCGGAACAGTTCTATAGACTCTGTAATCTTTGCGATAGGCTACGCTACCAAGCTATGTGCTGACTGTTCTTAGTATGGGCGTTATTCGTCATTCTGAAGCCCTTTCTCTGTACATTGAAGCAACTCCCCCATTAGCTCATTTATCTCCCATGATTGTACCCTAATCCCTTTCAGTCACTCCAACGCTTTGTCTGAAATCGCTGATGAAGCGTTCGGCCTATCACTCATCCTCTCCCGCAGCCACGACGGGGCCAACAGACTGTTCTTCCTCGTCGTCCTCGTCCCTGAAGTTGTGAAGAACAACGCCCTCCTCAATCTCTGGCATGTTACCTTCAACATGAGCCATCGTTAGCTCTTGGCCCGGCTTCCAGCTCATAGCAATCTTCTTCATCTTTTCTTCGGTGAATCTGTCGCTGCTGGTCGGATTCGCAAATAGAAAGCTTGCAACCGCAGAGTAAAACAGCCCCTCCCTAATCAACAGAGGGGAATCCCTCTTGGCCAAAGGTACGCGAGCTCTCGGGTACCTATTGACCTGATGCCCGAGGAACAATCGGATGATCTCGTACGCACAGATCAAGCGACTTTCGCCTTGAATTTCAGCAGAGATTTGACCCTCTGCCACCAGGATCGGGGCGTACTTCTCTGCCATGCGAGAATCCAAGAATGTGTCAAAGGAATGTCTCATGTAGACGATATCCCAGTGAACAGGCTTGTTCTGCCCTAATCGCCAGAGACGTCCGATCGCATGCATCATGGTCGGGATGTTATGAGGGTACTCGAGAATGATTCCATGGCTGCAGGCCCCGTGGTAGTTGACTCCAAAGGCACCCACTTGGAAAGAGGTGATCAGAACGCTGGCTTTGTCGTCTGGGTTGTTGAAGCGTCGGATCGCTTCTACTCGTTGGGGCTGCCAACGAGCGCTTCGAATGTTCGAGGACCAGATGCCCAGGTAGTTGAAAAGTCCGTTCAGAACCCTAATCAAAGTTAGTCAAGTGTGTCACATTCAAAGGTACGACCACTCACATTGCGGTCAAAGGATAGTTGACGTATATCAGGACCCGTTCGCCATTTCGATAAAGGTCAACCACTCTCTGAACGACCCACGACATCTTTGGGCTTCCAGAGCAGATCGACTTGGCCATCTGCAGCTTGTCTATGGGCACATGCTCTCGGTCAGATAGTCGTGTATGGTAGTGAATCCACTGAAGCCCTCCGCTCCTGTCACCTTGGATAATGGAGTTGACTTCGTCGGCACCACCAGGAGCCGCGCGTTTGGATCTCCCATGGCGGGCGCCTGCGATCGGCTGGAGGTCTTCGCCAATCAACTGACGGGCTGAGTGCCCCCCAAGCATTCTGATGTTGCGGACGTTCGGTTGGAAAAGTAGGTAAAATCTCGGATGGGTGGTGACGAGGGAAAGAATCCGCAGGGCGGTGCTATTGAGGCGGGACGACGATACTCCAGACTGGATCACTCGGCTGCCAATGTGATTTGGCAAATTGCCCTTGGAATTCATTGTAAGGTCGTCAAAATGACGCTTGAGCACCTGCTTCAGCTCGTGGCGAAGGTCTTCGTCTGGTTCCAGTTCCACCGTCTGAACTGTGATCTCGGGCATCCCATCTCCAGGCGAGACAATTGTTCCATCTGGAAGAGTGAGCTGATCGAGCATGCCGCGACGAAGAAATACCATATCTAGCAGAGGTTTCACCGCATGCTGTGCAAACTCTGGCCCGTGCCCTGTCTTCTCGCCATAGTCCAGGAACATCTGGGGATGGAGCAGGAAGAGAGGCCCTCTCTTCTCATTGATAAAGGAAGTGTACTCCTCTCTCAACTGGCGAGCACGTGGCGACTTTGCTGTGGTGTCACAAGGGTGGTTGCTGTCGCTGCCAAGTAGGCGCTCCAGGCTCAGTTGTTCCGGGTCGTCTCCTCTGAGGATCTGGCTCCAGTCTTCGCCCTCGTACAAGGTTCTGATGTCAATGTCACCGCCCGTTTGATACTTGAAAGGCCACTCATGTCGCCAAACCAGATTGGCATAAGCAGAGGCGTCCTTCAAGTGATTGAGGACTGGCGTCGCAGTTACAAGCAATAGTGCGTCATGTGGAAGTGCCTGGATCGTCTTGTGCTTAGCCGAATCCGTATTCTTTGCCACATGAGCCTCATCACAAATGATCCAGTTGAAGTCGGTGTTCTCGAGGTGAACGTATACCTTCTTGTCTCTGACTTTGCCCTTTGAACGGGAGGTGGTTTGGCCGTTGTGACTGGGGACCGGAATGTCGTTGGTCTCCTCTTTCAGCGCAGCTTGATTAACAATCTCAACGTGTGTTGTGACGTTGCGGTGTATAGCCGTTTCGTACGATGTCAACAATACTCGGCGCATGGTCTATTACAGTCAGTTATTTTTCTCTCGCCGGTGTTTTGTTGGATCAAGGACATACCTGTGGCTTCTCTTGATCATCAGCGCAGGAATTGATCCAATCCTGAACATCCTTCTTTTTGTCGAGAACCGAGTCTCTCATGCTGTCTATGCAGGTCCATGTCCTGCCGTAGCTGACCTTGATGTCCAAGAAGTCGCCAAACCACTTTGTGAGCTCTCTGAAGGTTTGGTAGATGACGGCAGGTGGACAAAAGATGATGCTGGGCTTGTACTTGCGCCCTCCTTCCAGGACCGTTTTGCTGCCGTTATTGTAGTCGCGTTCGGTGAGGTGGCAGCAGATGACCAAAGCCATTCCGACTTGTAGCGTTTTGCCCATCCCGCACTCGTCTCCCAGGATGCCGGCTCGAAGAGGAGATGTTAACATCTTGTAGATCCACCAGGCACCTAAGGTACGTTAATCAGTGCGAGCTCTTTATCGAGGCCGAGAACTTACCAATGATTTGGTGTGGCTTCGCGTCAGGGGCAGACTCCTTCATGCCTGGCACCCGAAGAGATTTCCAGTCGCTGATGCCAATCTCTTGGCAGATTTGGACCAGATCGTTCTCCTTGGCAGGAAAATGGCCCATCAGTTGACGAAAGGATCGCAATCGCTCCATGGCATCATCATCTGCCATCTCGCTTGCCTCGACTTCGACGTCGTCGTAGCCAGCGGACTCTGGAGGATCGCGACCGTCCTCGTCCTCTTCTTCGCCCTCTTCCGCCGTCTCAGGCTCCTAACCTTTGAATGCGAGAAGCTCATTTTGCGGAGCAACGGCCTCCAGATGATTGACCCTTACCGATAGCGATGATGGTGTATGGGGCGAAGCGGGGGAGACATCGTTGATGCCCTCGGACGGGCTGTGCTTGACCTGGGAATACTTAAGAAGGGCATCAACAAGCACTTCACATTGATCAGGGATTAATGGCTGGAAGCGTTTACCAGTACGCTTGGCGATATCTTCACAGATATCCGGACTGCGGTTGATTTCAGTCAGTATCCTCATGATTCGGTTATTCACCGCTAGGTTAATGGCCAGCGAGTGATGCTCGGCATTCGCTTGGTCTCGAGGAAACTCGGAAAGAACCTTGGCGATATCCTCAGTGGCGGCCATGTTGGTCAATTCTGTAGGCCGAGCACCTTGCCCACATCCTGCGTGGGCGTTCTCAAAAGCCGTGTTGTGGATGGAGTCCATCCCTTGTTCCGACTGGCTTTCCAGGGTATTCGCACTCCGGACTTTGGTGACATCCTCATCTGTTATGAGTCCATACCACTTGGCTTTGCTCTTGAGTAACTGGCTGCCCCTCCACGTCATCGCCCTGCGTCGGTAGTTGAACGTGTCATGTACGATGATGAGTCCTGCCTGCCAGTTGTCTTGCGTATGGCCCCATATTGCCGTGGAGCTTTCGGAAGAGTGGCCGGGAAAGCGCTCAGGAAACGAAGTGAGCAATCGATAGATGGTCGCAATGTAGGTCGGAACAGGGGCAATATCTTTGGTGGTGACAAGCCCCAGTTGACCGATGGGAACCAGACGACATCCATTGCCTTTGAGTACCAAGATGCCGGGGCAGTTTTCGAGTCGCGCGTGAAGATCAGGGTAGTCCTCATGAACTTGGACGATGCCTTTGATGATGGTGGTAATGTTGGGGCGTCGAGAAGCCCTGCTTCCTTGGGGGTTGTGCAGACGTGCGAGATCATAGAGCACTCTTGCGACTATTCAGAGCGGAATGATTAGCATGTTAACATGGAAGCAAACAACATATGACTCTATTCAAATCCTCCAAAGACGCAGGCACTTGGCGAGTCCGGGTACTTACCATCGCGGTCGAGCCATGTGTTGAGCTGGTAGTTGTTGGAGAGTCCAACGAGCGCCGCGACCCATTCAAAGTTCTGACCGCTGGGCTGAAGAAACGTAACGGCGGGCAGGATCTCGTCTTTCTTCTTTGCCGCGTCGTGCTGGTGAATGAGATTTATCAAATCTCGGGCGCGAGTGGCTTTAGGTCGACGAAACCTGGGAAGCCTCTTGAAATATCTCAAGCAACTCCCTTTAGGCCATGGCTTGCCTTGTTTCCAGTCATTGTCATCAAGTCTTGCTCCATTGTCATGTTGCGGGATGGGTCGGATAAGCAGGGGATGGGAAAAGCTGCCCAAAACGACTGGAAGCATGCTCAATGGAGTGTCATCGTCAATTTCACTGACTTGGGGGGAGGCATTCGCTGGGGGAGGAGGTGTTTCTTGACTTGCTGGGACGGCAGCCTCGTTGAGGGGAGCTGAGTTGTCAGCAACAGGTGATTTCACAATGGTAGGGGCTTCCTGAGAGGGAGCAGTAACGTCAAGAGGAGCGTCATCATTGAGGGCGGACGTTTTGCTGAGAGAAGGTTTGACATCGGGGGCAGGTGTTTCTGCCGGGATAAGAACATTGTTGGATGAGGTGGCATCGTGAGCAGAAGGGGCATCGCTGTTCTCGACTTTCACACGCTTCGCAGAGCTTTTCTCCGAGGCCGGCGAAGCCTCACGTTTGAGAAGAGGCATAAGGCGAGCGGGAGTATGGTTTGGAATGAGAGGGCAAAGGGTGTAAACAAAGTACGAGTTTCGTGTGAGTGCCGAAAGGAATGCAGAGAAGATGAGGTCTGTTGATGAAAAGAAGAGAGGATGAAGAGGTGAGAGAGAGAAGAGGAGGGAAGGGAAGAGACAGAAGAGTGTTTTGCGAGAAGTAAGTGGTGCAGCAGGGAGACAGTGATTCACTGCCAATGCCCGCCACTTCTGCAATTGAAGGGCTAATAATGAACAGAAACCAAGGGCGTTTGAGTGAAGCACAAACGGAGGCTAACAAGAGAGGCGTTGGCTCTGGGTGAGAGATGCCGTATCTGTTGTTGACGGTCGTATAATTGAGTGAGCTGGGAGAAGACCCAAGAGAGCTTACGGTACGTGTAGAAGTGGGAGCTCGGGGCAGCAGATTAAGGGCCATTCAAAGGACTTGGACTCCCCAGGTCTCAAAATTCAAAGTAATTTTGGTTTGATTCCCGAAAAGAACTGCACAGCTTAGGTGAGAGAACAGCGATCCAGACGTCAATCGTTTTGAGATTCATGTCACGGTACCAATGTAAAGACTGGACAGATTCAGTCTAAAGCACGCTGTTGGTCTGAGGTTCAAGGTATAGAAATCAAGTCAAGAAGTCAAAGGAGGCTATCAACCAGTAATAGCGCCTGCAATTCTTTCATCTACGGAAACTGAACGTACTCTGAAAGCCCGCAGCCAGAAAGCGCTCTGCGGATGAGTAGGTCAGGTCGCATGACATCGATGGACCAAACACTCAGGAACTGGGTCTGAATTAGAGTGAGATGATGTTTCCAAGCCGATTTAATTGAGCTCGGTGACAAACATAGAATTTATTTCAGATCAAATGCGAACATCCTGCCTCCGTATCTTGTCGCACTCTCAACTGTCTGCACCAACTCTACAACAAAATCGCACAATGGACTCGACAGACTAACAGTGCTTGAGGCCAGATACCGCCATTCTGAGGGGTATCTTGACCGACATTGAGACAGGCAGCGAAGCGAGAAATACAGTGGCATCTGGCTGATCGAAAGTGCTACCCCTTCGGACCAACGGGTCTTTGGTTTGATGGTCTGCTCATACCGGCCACGTGTGCCAACAGAGCGCGGCGGCAGGCCAGCCAATACAACATCGGCGACAAGAATGTCCAGCTACCGCTCCGGGCGAAGCGGACCAAAACTTGCTTCTATCGCCGCCAGTAGCACAAATTGGGGCCCAATATCTTACATGCCGATCATGCTCGAGAACCAACAGACCTGTGCATGAGTCAGGGGGATCTGATGCGCCGGGAGGTCTTAATCATGTCTGTAAACAAAGCATGAATGCCGTGGCTCCAAAGGATCATCGAGATCGTGGGACAAAGACGCTTCAGCTTAGAAATGCTAGAGAAACATGTCTTTAATCAAGAAACCTCATTGGTCAGCTAGAGGTGGACGGGCCACTACAAATGGATCAAGTTGCGAATATAGTTGCATCGCGCCTTGGGAGCACTGCTTTTGACTCGCTGCCTAGACTAGTTCAGCTCGGCACTCGTCATTATCAGACCTTTTAACCACATAAGCGCGTCCTTTGTGCTGCCAAGCTTGCCAAGTAATCCTTTCTTATGCCGCTCTGCTTTTGTCACGCTTACTACGTACGATGTGACGGTCGTATTTTACCAAGAAATCCTTCGCTTAGTATGAAGTACGACCTGCCTTGAACGTCCACTTCGTGGATGAACTCTGCCTAGGTACCACGTAGTATTGTCTCAGGGTACCTTTTGCTCTGATCTACGTGCGGTCGGCGATGCAGAGACTTGGCCTCCAGAAAAGGTTAGTTCTCTATGTACCAGCGAGGTACACAGGCACGCACATATGTGTCCAAAAATGGCTGCTTCATTATGTCTAATAGAATCATAATATGCCATGAAGCTTCAGCTTCGCCTTCGGCAGTTGGAAAGGTACCCGCTAGCCGCGTCCGCAAAGAGAAATAATGCCTCACAAGGGGCTGTGCTAGAGACAAGATCGACAACAGAGCCCGGCAGATCGACATTGTGGGCGGGTAAGACACGTCTGACACGACAAGGCGGCGGCTGAGCCGCTTTTGTCGCCGATAGAGCGTGTGATTAGGTATAGATATTTCCGGTTCGTATTATGCTTAAATTGGTTCAAGGATTCTGCCCCAGCTGTGGGGACCCCAAGGTTTGAAAATGTGATACTGATCGTCAGGTTCCCTGCCAACAGTCTCGTCGAATGAAAGCATCTGAAAAGTATACGCGTATCATTGTATGACGTATTATGGAGTTGCAATTTAGCTTGTATATGTCCCCATTCTATACACCTTTAATCCTTGTGGTATAGTCACTTTGATGATGTGTGATGATCATCTCCTGAATTTGAGAATGATCATCCAGGTCAGGGTCTTGGTTGTCAGCTTCGAATTCACTTGTCTAAGCCAGAACGAGTGATACACGGCGATGGCTACGATGACGCTCACGTCAGAGACGGGCTGCTTGTGATTCTTGATCGAGATTCTTGATTTGTGCCAAGATTTGACTCCAGTCATGAATATAAAAGACTGAAGAAGAGATCAAAGTAGGGAGAGAGAAACCATCAACTTATCAACCTCCATTACTACAACCATTTGATTATCCTTCACTTCTCGGCTCGAACCCTCAAGCACAAACATCTTTATCTAAACATTATTCATCATGAAGCTTTCTCTCTCCGTCATGACTGCGGCGCTCGCCTCGCTCGCTGCTGCTGACTTCTGGATCTACAACGAGCAAGACTTTACCGCCGACATCACCTCCGAGCACTTTAAGTTCTACAACAGTCCGCCAGACTGTGCTACTGTTACTGGTGGCTCCGTTGCTCAGCAGCGCAAGGACGATGTCAGTGGAGGCAAGGGAGGAGTTCGCTGTGCAGGGTGCGCGCAAGGGGACATCACCGAGATCGAGTGGAACAACGATATGGGACATTTTAGTAAGTACCTTCCCTATGCATGCTCGTCTGGACTGGATAGATTACTAACTGTTGTAGCCATCTACAAGGACCGCAACTGGGACATGGTGGACTTGAACGACAATGTCGTGGGCAACTGTCGGCTTGACGATTCTGATACTTATACCTGCCCCATTCCTCCCACTGGGCAGGCGGCTCAGGGGGGTTCTATCATTTCCTGCACTTCGGAGCACAACGCGGACGCAATCAACAGCAGATAGATGCCGTCATGTTTTATCGAGTCATCATTGGTTCGATGCTGTGAGGGTCAGTGGATGTGCGTCTGCCGCAGCCTTCTTCATAAGTTGGTCCTTTCCCACCAGCTGTATGTTAGTTATTGGAGCTTGAATTCACTCTTTACGCACTTTTGCCTCTAAGTTAGTAGATGCTAGTCCACGAGGCATTTAGAGTAGTCTTTAAAGGACGTGGTGGCGCTACGCTGCTCCCTAGGGCTTCCGTATTTACTCAACTATTGATGGTTGAAAACGTATACATGATGAGATCAGTGCTGATGGAATCCATTCGTTTTCCCCCAAATTGCTCTTGGGCGGAATAAACGTTGCGACTGTTCCATTTGAGAGTGATGCCTATTTGAGAGTGATGGCTTCTCGTCAACTGTAGGTTTCCAATGGGCGTTGTTTTAGAAAGGGGTGAATACACTAGTTCTGTTTATGAGTTTCTGAAGAAGCTGATGAAACTATCTTACTCTGTCTTTCGCTCGTTTATATCGACTATCCGTTTTTAAGTACCCGATTACTAACTTATTGGTATTAATTTCTACCGAGTCAGAAAATGGCCTCGTCGCTGAGAATGAAGAGCAAGAAATGGTAATGCACTTTTGGTTAACGTGCCACAGAGAATGGAACACGTCTCCGTTACGCTCGTCGCTGCACAAGCAATAGCATCGAGACACGGATTTACATAATAAATGAAAACCCTGTTCAAATTATCTCATCAATCATGCTTTTATTGTCTAATAGTATGTGCGTCGTCTATACCCTCTATCTACAGCTTCGGCTCTTCAATGCGGCGGCCAATCTCGTCAAACCGGATCTGCCTTCCGCTAACCAAGGCCTCCTGCAAAGCAGCGCCAATCTCGACAGCCTTGACGGCGTTGGTCAGCTTCATAGGCAGAGGCTTGTTGTCGAGGCACGCCTCAGTGAACTCATTCGTCTCCTGCACAAAGGCCTGCTCGAAGCGGCCGTAGTAGTGCGCGGGCACCTCCCGAGTGACACCGCCAGAGTGGTAGTAGTTGACCAAGTTGGACTGCGGATTCCCGTTAACCGTCAACTTTCCCTCAGTGCCGATAATCTCGGTAGTGTCTTCTTGTCCGTGGGCCATCATCCGCGAGCAGTAGTAGTAGGCAATCTTGCCACCCCAGAACTCGATAATTCCCACGGCATTATCATAGTCGTTATACTTGCCAAGTTCGGGCTGGACAGCACGAACACCATGGGCAGAAACGCTCTTGGGGATAACATCGTCACCAAAGAACCAGAGGGTCAGATCGATGTCGTGCACCGACATGTCGACAAAGACACCGCCGGACCAGGCAGCGTAGGCGACGAAGAAGCCCGAAGGGTCGTGCTTGTCGCAAGTCTGGCTGCGGATGATTGTAGGTCGGCCAATGGCACCCCGCTCCATCTTACTGTGGGCGTCGCGGTAGGACTCGTCGAATCGTCGAGAGAAGCCACACATGACCTTGAGGTGAGGCCGCTTCTTGGCCTCGGAGACTACTTGGCGGCACTGAGAAGTTAGCTTAATGGTAAGATACTCTGAAGCCAAATGCTTACGATATCAAGATCGGTAGAGAGGGGCTTCTCGCACAGGACGTGCAGGTCCTTTTGCATTGCTTGGATGGCCTCCTCGGCATGCACTGAGGTAGCGGTGCCAATGACGACAGCCTGGAGACCTGGCTGCTCGATCATCTTCTGATAGTCGTCATAGAGGGTGACGCCATGAGGCTCAAGGTTGATCTTGGCCCAGGCCATCTCTGTGGGGTCGGGAGTAAAGGCAGCGACGAGCTCAGCTCGGGGAGATCGGTTGAGAAAGTTGATGGCATGTCGCTTGCCCATGCGGCCGAGGCCAGCGGCAGCAACCTTGAGTTTCTTAGGGGCCATTGTCGGAGATTGGATTGGGAGGATTGCGAGAAGGGAGAGAGTTAGTTGCTGATGAGGATTTGACCAAGGTTGCGAAGGGTCCTCGCCTTTAAGTCATTTCTCCAGAACCGATATACATGTTGGAAGAAATTTCTGTTGAGAAGTCAAGACATTGAACTGCATTATGGACTGAGGTCCTATCAAATTCTACGGAGTTTCTAGCTCGACAGGCTCTTCGGGCAATTCTTGACGATGCATCTTGAAGTGAGATGGGATAGCTTTGCCTGGAGGACGGAGAGAATTGCCATTGAGAGTGCGGGGTAGAGCTAAACCCCACGGCAACGATCAGGGCCCCAAAGTTTGGTGTGGAGAATCCCTGCAGAAACCGGAAATACTTGCCTTGGTCGAGGATGGACTTGTTGGATCTGGCTGATGAGCTTGAGTCATGAATCAACAGACCAGGGAGACAGTTTCTCCAATGACGGATAAACTTGCTGAAATCAACGTTTACGATATCTCACTCAGTGTTCCGTATCTGGGTATAAAATCCCGAGGCATATCATCTTGTTCGGGTTGCATCACCATCCTCACAAATGCCTTTCGCTCAAATCTTCCTCATTCGATTAAAACGGCACAAAAAAGACGAAGTCGCAATCGTCAAAGACCACTCCAAGAAACTGTATTTTCAGTTAAGATGAAAGCACTCAATGCCAGTCCTACTTCAAGTCACACGAATGAATCCAGACGCAGCTTCACTTCTGTCACTTCTGGGGCCTCACTGCCTCGGTACTCTTTTTGCGCTTCCGAGGATGAGCATCGATGAATCAATAAGCTATACGTTGGTCATGTTTACTGAAATGACAAAAGATAGCTGCATTACTCTACTGAGTGGCAGTTGAGCAAGAAGAGCGAGCATACCATGCTGTGGCTGAGTCGGGGCAGTGTTTGCACGTGCTCCTCAGCTGAAATGCATTAATTATGCACACGGGCTGCCTTTCATTCAGCCCAGTCCAAACTTGCCCTTGACAAGGAATCCAACAAATTGCCCAAGGCTGAATTGAGCAACTCTGCAACATGTGGGCTACGAGGCTCCTCAAGGATCGACGCGCAAGGGCTTCGGCCAACAAGACAGCTACGGCTATCGCTTCGGCGCCTACTTCCAAGGTCGGTTCCAGTACCAACTCGCAAGCCTTTTCAATCGCCGTCGCAGAGTTGATCGAGAGTCTCGACTTTGTGTTTGACCAGTTGGATGATGAAGGTCGTTTCGCATCTCCCTTTCCATGCCGATTGCGTGCTGAATGACCTCTTGGTGCAGAGGAGCAGGGAGACTTGTTACGTTTTCATCTCCTGCGACTCGCCAAAGAGATATCAAAGTACGAGAACTCGACTGTTCGCGACGAGATTGCAACTCCGTGGGACTGGTATACGCTCAGATATCCCCTTTCATGAAACGAGACGCTGATACAGGATCATAGTGACCCTGACTTGGTCCAACTCCTGATTTTCGCATGCCGTTGTGCATGCTCGGTCTACAACGCCAAGATCCAGCCTGGGGACGATTTCATGCCAGTAATATCCAGGACCCCTTCGGCAATGGGAAGAGTCAAGGCGACGTCGATCTGGAAGGCCGACGCGACAAAGACGCTATTTGCGTCTATTCGAGGTACGGCGAGTAAAACAGACCACATGGTCAATTTCAATAGGGATCGTAAAGATGCAGGTTCAACATTTGTAAGCGTACCTTGTCTGTTCTCTGCTCCAGACCAGTTGTTTTGACACGTCTGAACAGGCTTTTCCCAAGAGTTCCGCAGACATTGCTGTCCACGGAGGTTTTCTGACTTGCGCCAACGCCCTCCTCCCATGGCTCACTCAAGAGATTATCCGCCAAGTAGAGCTCGATGATAACTTGAGACATGTTGTCTTTACGGGCCACTCGGCTGGCGGAGCTGTTGCTGCAATTGTGTTTCTGCACTTTGTATGCCACTGCCCTGAACAATGTGAGTCGTTGCCAGACAGTACCTTGATTACCGACACGATTTCTGACTCTACTCCTCTGATAGTGTCGAATGTTGAGTTCTCCCTGGTCACGTTTGGATCCCCGCCTGTGACTTCGACCGATGTCACCAAGCAGGCACAACATTCGCCACATACCAAGCATATGCTTGCCGTCGTCAACGAGTACGACTTGGTCCCACGGATTGATCAAACCTACATATCCTCCGTCATCAACCTCTATCGATCTGCCTATGAAGCACAGCCGACTGAGTCTAAAGCCGCCTTGCCTGTCAGCAAATCTCAAGCCGAAGACCCCAGTAGCCTACAGTGGGAACTCCCTGCTCCGGACTTTCACCTTGTAGGCGACATTGTTGTGCTGAGATCGAGACTCAATTTCAAAGAATTGAGCTCCTCAGTCGAAGGAGATGGTGCTACAGACGACATTCCGACCCCAAACGTGGACATGGTCCAAGTATCCCCTCTGGATTTTAACAGATTGGTCTTCTTCGACATATCAGTGCATAAGCGGCGAGTGTACTTGGAGAGACTCGAAAAGATACTACAGAGTCGGATCACGAGAACCAGTACAGGAGAAGATGCAACAATGATTCACGTAGCGACAGAAGCTGTGGACAGCGATATGTCTTGAGCACTAATATCTATTTCTCAAAAGACCTACGCATAGGAAGCGTCCTCTGCCTTCTTCTCGCCCACTCAACAGCTCTATAATAGGAAACCTGCTCCTGAACCGTTGAAGCAATTCCGGTCATGTCAACCTCCCCATCTCCAGCTTTCTCAAGCTCCGTCAACAAAGCCTGACAATCCCAGCAGCCACAGATCCGATACTCTTGTCCAAAGTGCATGCGAAACAAGCGCCTCGTATGCCCGAACCCGTCGCCGAGCTTCCCCTTTGCGATCGTGTCGTCGTGGTTGATGAACTTTCCGACCAGGGCGTTCATGGCTTGCCCGTAGTACTTGGCAGTGCATTGATGTGTATGCCATACGAGATCAATGTCTAGTGTTGGTACGACCGTTTTGTTCTTGGAAAGCTTGAAGAGAATGCAGAACTTCTGGTAGCGATCGATGCCGCGCCGCAGCGTGCCTTCGAGGGCGGGACTTCGAATCCACATGTGTGCGTTCATCTTGTCAATGAAAGCTGTCTGGCGTATCACGGCATCTCTGAGCTGCTGGGCTAGATCGGCATCGAAACCTTTAAAGACATTCGCTGATGTGACAATCCCGGGCTGGTTGGAGATGTTGCCAGACGAGCTGCCTCTCGGCCTCGAGCTACCTTCGTTGAGAGGCCAAGCTGATGGGCCTACAAGAGAGGCTTCCGATGTCTCCAAACCGTGAAGCAGATCCGGATCAACACCAAAAACTTCCTCAAAGCTTTCAGCAGCTTTGGGCGTGAGGTCAAAGGTCCAGTCTTGGCTATTGACGGAGTTGTGAATGCACTTCCACGGGAGCCTCAGGGAGAATAGGGGCTCTTCTGAGCAATGTTTGCGAAAAAGAAGAGGATTCAGAAGGAAAGAATGCCACACCATGATGACATCGAGGGGCGGAAGGTTATCATCTGTGATGCTTGGATCGTCGCCTCTGCTGAGCCATTCTCGCCAAGTAAGGAATCGCGCAACAGCAAACTCGACAAACCTGGGCCACTTTACTTGTCTTCGTTCCCAGAATGTTTCATCTTTGAAAGTCTTGGTGTCGCCCTCGTGGCCGACCTTGGTTTCTCGTCTGGGTCTGATATTCATCGTGATATCAAACTTTTCTGATACTAGAATCCGCTGCCTGAGGACGTAGAACGTCTCGAGAAGCTCTAAATGAGCAGCGCATTCGGATATCTGAGGCAGAGCCAAGTCTGCCGAGTGCTTTTGATTTTGTGTCGATTCGAAATTGAAAAGAGAGGGTTCCGGAATGATAGGTCTATCTTCTGCTTCCAAGGCTAACTGGTACGGCTTTCCATGCTCGTCGTGCTGGGGCGTGGTCGCCGTCACCATAGCCTTTCCCAGCTGATGGAGCGACGTTTTTGTGTCTCTGGATTCCAAAGACATGGTGAAGGTGAACTTGGTAATTCAACACAGGAAGATTTGAACAAGAGGGTATTCGCGGAGCTGGTTCAGGAACAGCATCGGAATAGGTGATGAGCAAATGTCTACCTGGTCTGTTCAAGGGATAATGGCCAAGTCTAACCCCTGTCAGTCGAAACATCGGGACCGAGTGCCTTGCAGAACGCCTTGTGTACAGAATTACAAAGCAGAGAGAAGGTCTAGCGGTCTCGACTGCAGCTGAAACAGTCAGGCCAATCATCTTGTGAGACAGATGCGGACATCCCTGCTGCTCTTTGCCCGACCAGAGTGACAGGGGAGGCTGAGCTAAGCCACAGGCATTCTTTTGCCTGTCGATCTCTGATGAGGAGGTGCAGCAAAGTTACCGGGACTTTTCACTTCAATCTCGTCCCTCTTTTCAATGCCTTCATAGCGCAGTGTCGCGTTGAAGTCTCGCAGCATACCGCGATGGATACGTTCACGAAAGCATTCTTCTCGATTTTCAGCATCACTTCTGGCTTCCTCTTAATTTCAAGCTGGATATCCTTTCATCGGAAAACGACAATCAAATTCGGAGTCATTCGGTTTTGGTCAATCGTCCCTTTCACGCTCCATGGCCCTCTCGTGGTACTCAATCCCTGGTGGAACACTGGCCATCTCGACGCTGGATATCAATTTCTCGTACGTTCATCATCTTTTGCCAGTCCTATGCAACCCATTGATACTTTGTTCCAGGGTATATGGCTGTCAATATGGCCGATAATCAGCTCCATCATGGCTGCGCGAAGCAAGGGTCACGGCTCCATGGAGGAATGGGAGACGTGCCATCGAAGTCGTGGCCCTTTCTACATCTTGTGCGTGGACCTCGCCATCCTCGTCTTTCTCATCGTCGATGCCTGCCGTTACCCAGTTCACTCGGGAGCATCGATATGGACATTTGGGGAAGATCTTGGCAAGGTCATGCGGGCGATAATGATGTAGGTTTCTATTGGAGCTGTTTAGGCATTCTTAGTGTGCTAAGACACAGTACAGTTTGCTCCTCGCTTCACAGAGCGCTCTTCTATTCCCTGTTGCCGGGTTTCCGAGATTCATCGAGGCTCCCGCTATTCTCATCACCAGGCCTTTCTTGACGAGAGGTAGATCACGGCCTGAAAAGACACGGTATCTTCAACTGCACACCTCACTTCCTGGAGATAGCAAACCATCCCTTGCGACACTTGTGCAAGATGACCGAATCGCCCACCACTTAGCGAGCAACTTACATTACAGCGACCTCGCGAGTCTCTCATTCACATCAAGATTGATGCGCACGTCGCTTTTCCATCCGTCACTCGATACTTGGTCTCAGCAACATCGGATCGAGTCCCTTTGTGAAGCATCGTGCCTAGAGGGCCAGAAAAGCGAGTGCTGGGCTTGCGAGCGAGTCATATGTGAAGTAAGTAGAACAGCATCAAAACATCAGCTCAGTCACCCGTCAACTACCGCTAAGCTTTCCAGGGTTGCAAGGAGCAAAGAACCAGCATCCAGTCTTCACGCGTAGAGCACCACTTTATCCACTGCTATGCTGTGTGCACAAAGTGTTACCTTCTCTCGGCACCGGGTCAGCCGGCTCCCTTTCGTTCAAAGTGGAACAAGGAAGATCTAGAGCTACAACACTCAAACTGTTGTCAGCTTCAAAGGTCACTGGTCAAGGACGATGCTGTCAGTCTTTGCAAGCACTGCTCAGACCTTGACAATCTCGCCATCGCTTCCATGAGAGAAGGGCGAGATACGTTGGCTTTGAGTAGGACCCTTCCCAGGAATTTGGATTGTGCTGCCTGCAAGAGGACAATGTCGCGGAAGAGTCAGAGGTGGTGGTTTTGTAATCAAGGACGACATGAGTGTCACTGGGGAGGACATCAAACGCATTAAGGGCGGTCTCTAGTCAAACACAAAGATGCGTCGTTGAATGACCGCGTGTGTTTCGGATCAATCAGATGCTTCATTTCTTCCTAAAATTCTCTTACCTAGAACCATGGCCCTAACCGCCACAACCACCACAGCCTGCATCACCATCTCCATCTCCACCAGCAGTTCCGCAACTAGTCACGCAGCCACTGCCACATGTATCCCCTGCAACTCCTGGAGCGCCCACGGCACATCCAGCCGCCATTGCACCGCATACAAACATATTTCCACAGCCTCCGCCACCGCCATCGTCATCGTCCTGCGCCGGCTTGCCCACGTCTTCACTGGCTGCTCTCCAGTCTCTTAGTTTCTCGTACATTGCTACCCTTACCGGCTGTGCCAAAAAGGCCCAATCGGCGACAAAGTACTGGTGGTAGGCCCCCTTTTCGAAATGATGGCTAAAGGGCTGTGCTCGGTGTATGCCTCCCAGCTTGAGTCTGTCCATGCTCTCATCTTCGTGTGTATAGAGCCACTGTGTCGATGCGCGGAACTCGTCACAGCTTGCCATGGCCACAGCAGCCGTCAAGAGTGCGTCTTGACCAAGAAGAATCGTCAGCCTGTTTCGGAACCAGTCCGCGTCCGTCATGAGACCGGTCTGTCCTGCCGCGGACTTGGTCGCTCCAGGAATAGGTGCTGCATCGCGGGGATAAAGCTCTCTCCCTCGAGAAAGATGCAGGGAAGCAGTAGACCAGGAGTCAAAAGGAAACGCGAGAACGTGCTTTGAAATATTGCATTGGCCGCAGCTTCCTGGGTAACGGTCATAGGCCTCGGTGCAGTCCCAGGGGAAGACATCTTGGTAGGGATATATCGGACCCTCGAACCCACCCCAGTCATACCAGTATTCGGCGAGGGTGTCAATGATGTCGGAGTCGTCATGGCGGCCGTAACGAAACTTGAGAAGGTATTCCTCTGTGAGTCCATTGGGCACGTCAAACTTGGACAGCGCCCTCGTCTTGACGTAAGCTCCTGGTCGACACACAAAGCTCATCAAGTACAGTGGCGCAGGGACACCAGTAGACAATGGGGACGTGGGTGGACCAGTCGTTGAAGGTTGGGCAAAGAGTGATCCGAGTAGCCCTCGGTCGATGAGGTTATCGCAAAATGGTTGACAGTTGTTGGATCGAAAATGCCAGCGAAGCTGAACCTCGGGATCAAGCAGTCGGGCGGCGATGCTTGACATGTAAGTCTCAATCCTCGAACCCAGGTATTTCTTGAGCTTCGAGACTAAGCGCTTAACGCTCTGTTGTAGCAATGTCTCCTTTTCTGTAAAGTTGAGTCCATCTTCAATCAGACGACCACTCTCATCAATGAAAGCATCAATCAACCTTTCCTCAACATCGGGGTCAAAGAAGCTGCAAAAAGCGCCCCCGGCTATCTGTTTCATGAAAGCTTTGTAACGCTTCGGGACTCGCGGTCTAACTTGCGAGTGGAGTGTTCGGTCCGTTTCACCAGTCAGAAGAAGGCAGTCTGTGATATCCTCGGGAGGGTCACGGAAGACTTGCAAAGAGGGCGGATCGCGACTTGTGATGAGAACTCCCCCTTTGGTGCTGAGAGGCATGTCAGCTTTTATAAAGAGTACCAACTTTCGGTTCATGGAACTTACTTGGCGACCCCGTTTTCGATGATGATTGGGCCAATGCGAAGAGCCATATGAACATTCCCGTAGGGATATTTCTCAGTTATCGACCGTAGATAGATGGGAATATCTTCTGGGGAATCGGTGCTGAATCCATACGAGTAGCCAAACTCTGGGACCGACGTCTGGCTCAGATGCTGTAGCCTGCTTGGATTCCGCTTCGATAGCCTTACAAGACTCGTCGTCTCCGCAGCTTGATAGTTCTTCTTCTTCAGATGTAAAAGGGTGTCATGTCTGTCGATCTTGGATCGTGTTGTTGCATACTTGGCTTCGGCAAAGAGATCCGTGATGCAGTACAACCCGCAGCCAGCCCGACCGCCCCCTCCCTTAAAGTGTTGGCCTTCATCGAGGTCTGGATTGACCGGCCACAAAGAGCGTATCCGTCCGTTATTGTCTCTTCGCCGAACAGAGCTGCAATAACAGAGTTTGCGACTCACTGCAGGGGTTAGGGCAGTGGGCACGCAGCATTGCTTGTACTTTTTGAAGAACTTGGCTTGGCCGTAGTGAGCTTCTCGGTAACAAGTCTCGCAGATAACAGCAGCTTCATTGTCGATCTCCTGAAACATGGAGCCTCTGATAGTATCCCGACATTCGAAGCAATGCTGTGGAACAAACACGGGCAGATCCAAGTCATCGTAGGAGGAAACCTTGATCTGTGCCGAAGCCGGCCTTTTCCAGAAGCAGAGGGTTTCTTCTGGTTCTCGATACTCGATGATCTTGTCAATGTCGAGAAACTGTGCCGATTGAAGTAGCATTCGCGCTCTTCTTCTTACTGGATCCAACAGTTCTCGACTGTTGAGGGATTTCCGAATGTCCTCTTTCATACGCTGGCTCTTCAAATTGGCGTACATATCCCAGCCACGCTCTCGCAGGACCTGGTCGTAGGACGGCGGGGCCTTGGACTTTTCCCCAGAAGGCTCATTTGAGGTTCTGTTTTTCTTGTTTCTCTCGTGGAACTGGCGCGAAAAGTCGCTGACTTGGTCGAGAAACGTGTCATAGCCGTAAATAAGGTCATCCTCTTCGTCTGGGAGCAGTTCGGAGCAATCGTCGCGCGATTGCCACCGGCGCATCGTGAGCAGCAGGTAAGGGAGTTCTCTCTCTACGCCCTGCCAGTACATCTTTAGGAGTTCATTTTCGAGGTGGACGGTCGCTGGACCAATGCTGGTGTGAGGTATTGGCGGAGCATCAGTAATGTGTTTGCCTCCGATCGAGCTCGACGCCGACGGTATTGACCGCGAGAAAAAAGACGACATGATAGGCATATTTCGTGAGTGTTTGGTAGATGGAGAAGCATCTCAGAGAAGTTTCATGGTAGAAAAGAACGGTGTCGACCAGGTTGGGGAGGCTTTCAAGGGGAGGTTCAGCCGAGGCAGATCAAGAACGCCTTGTCTTGTAACCCCTCACTGCCTTGTCTAGTCCTGAACTTCTGTCGTCGAATCAACTAACGACACATCTTTTAGGCCGAATCGCTACATTGCTGGATTAATGATAGTAATATCTAGATAGATTCTGCCTTTGCCCCTCATCTTATCGTTCAACACACTCGTTGACCGGAAATATGCGGTATTCAGTCCATCCAGATCCGCGTCAATGTCGTCATTCGCATGGGTTGCAAGCGCATAATCGCCCAGCTTATACTGGCGCGTAGGTAGGGGTTCTTACACTTTGATAGCGTGGCGCAGTAGCCATGTCGTATCACGCATGTTTCAAGCACACGGATACTCCTTCCAGCGAGTACTAGACCATACAGATCTCTTAGGATGATAAGAGTACCTGCTGAAGACCTCTAGTTCAGGATATGATGTATTGTCACGCGACCTGCAGTTTGCCTATTCTGCGCCGGTGAATACCTGTGTTTCTCTGCTTCTCAACCCGATGCCGCCTTACATCAACATGCTGCTCGTTATTCCGTTGCTGCCGCCTTTCACAGCCTTTTCCAGAGTTTCTTGAAATTCAAACTCTAGGCCCACTATCAGATACAAACGAGGCACTACTCTCGGTGCAAAGTTGGATTGTCGCCCTCTTTGGGCATGGGAACGAACAACCAGGAAATGGCTGTCGCGGCCAAGAGCGCACACAAGACAGGCTGCAAGACGGCAACACCGGCACTGGATGCCACAAGACCAGTGACGATGGGAAAGGCACACCCGCCAAGCTGTGCAAAGACAAATACAAAGGCCAGCGCTGTGGATTGACTTCGCGGGGCGAAGAGCTTTGAACCAACCGAAATGCCCTGGCTTTATCAGTAAACATTCTGTCAGTGCTAAGTCGCCTTACCGTCGCAAAGTAAGGGCCCATGAAGAAGCCCAAGAAGCTGATGGCAATAGAAGCCGCAATGATGTTTGGAACCCTGAAGTGTCAGCAATAGCTACCGCTCTCAGAGACATGAACTCACAGCCAGAACAAAAGCTGAAGAGCAATGCTGATCAGGGTAAAACCAAAGATCATCCTCCGAACCCCGAAGCGGTGTGTAGGTTCAGCAAGCAATAATCTTCCGAGCAAAGACCCCCCACTGAATCCAGCAGGGACAAAACCCATGGAATTGATATCTCCATCACGAACGACAACGAGATACTCGACGACCCACCCGCTAGCCGTAAGAGTAGCACCAAGGAAAAAGAAGAAGAAAAGACTGATTAGCCAGACATTCTTATTCTTGAGCGTTTCCTTTACAAGGGAAAGGGCGTCCTCGTTTCTTGATGCGGGAGTGGTGTCGGCTTCCAGCGTGCGCTCGGTGACTGGCTGCTTTCTCTTGATCCGCAAAGTGTCCCAGAAAGCTACAGCAACAAAGGCCACATTGATGACGCCAATTCCGAGAGGAAAGGTGTAGAAGAGATACCATCTCGATACGCTTCCCGCAGAGGCAACGCCGGTCGCAACGAAAGGCCCAACAAGACATCCAGCCATATACATGGCATGAATAAAGGCAAGCCACCGATGCGACCCCTTGATACCCGCAACAAAGGTATTGCCGTGGGTGTCCTGGTATGCTTGTCCGAGACTGGCCAGCCAGAAAGTGACGGTGAACAGGGCAAAAGGCGGTCGCCAGGATCGTAGTGCGTGAGCGATGACTTGTAACACGGCTCCAAGTCCGAGCATCGAGCCGAGATCAAAGATTTGGCAGAGATGCGTGTTTGAGAAGGCGCCGAAGAACCAGCCAAAGAAATTCGCACCGTAACTGCGCTGCATCAGCCTGGCTCGACCATGACCGGTCTGTCAAACACCTACACCGACGACACAATGGCCGTGTTGACTCCGTAGTCTCGAATTATATGAGGCACCAAGGCTCCTATGCTACCATCGTTGACTCCGGCAACAAAGAAGGAGAATCCAGCGCTCATTATCTTGAGCAGATCTCCTCGACCAGGCTTACTGGTGGCATTCTGAGGATTGTGGTCGTCGAGGGTGTTTCTCGCTGAGTCTTGCGATGGGCTCTGGAGCTCAAACGTCGCGGGGACGCTGTTGGACTCGGTCTGCGTTACGGTCGCCATCTTGACAGGTTCTCAGTGCATTGGAAGAGTCAGGAAGCTATTTTGATGTCATGATAATGTTGCATTTATTCTCTTGAGCGGGGGAAACTCGGTTACACGTCGGATCGAGCATTTACGGTCTGCGAATCATGAATTCCTGCCCGTCTTGCGGCCGAGACGATCACCAAGAAGTCCACCTCGCCAAGTCAAAACTCGCAATACCGGGCCGACGTGGCTAAACAACGGCGGAAAGATCAATCACGAGATCTGTTGAACTCCACTACCCTACAGTCTGTCCTTGACCCGATAGAATCACAAATGATTCGCGGGTTTGTTATAGTGACAAATGCGAAATCTATAGAAATAATCACAAGATATGGTTCGTTATTATTTCTAGTGAGTATCCAAACGTACGTTAGCATTTGCCTCGCGCCGAGAAAAGGTGAACAGTTTGCAATCTTGATTGTCGCTGGTACCCTTTCTTTTCGACCAGAGTCTTACCAGCAAAACCAGATAGAACGAAGAAACGAGCTACAGAGCATACGGTTCAAGAACAATAAAGTTGTGATTATAAAGATTGAGAAATTTTAATATTCCATGCCATTTTAAGCGATAAAAAAGATTTCGAGACATATTGCTTGTTCTGCATTTGGGAAAGCTTGCTGTTGCAAACATGTTTAATCTGTTGGAGGCGGAACTATACAAGTAAGTATGGATAGCTAGGGCACCGAGGGCAAACTGCAAGGTACCCCAAGACCATAAATATCAAAAGCAGTACTAACGCATTACCTGGAAATAGCGTCAAGTTATTTTTGGTCATGGACTTGAAGCACATCTACAAAGTGATAGACCCCAAGTGACGACTTTGTTACGAGCCACTGACCCGGATAAATGCACTTTCTGGTATCACGTTCCGCCGACTTGGCACTTTTTGACAATACGCGATTCATGTCGCCTATGTGATCATAGACCCTGACAGCAGCGTCAAGCCCAGACGCCTTAGCCCATGCTGCTTATGAGCTTATTTTGTGGCCTGCCAGATCGCGACGAGATTAACCGTTTTGCCGCCAATGCGAGCTCCCGCCTTGCGACCTTCCTCTTAGGGTAACCATCTTGTGTGTGATCGACGGCGTGTGGGCGATTCCGTGCGTCCAGGATCCGATGTCGACATCGACTCCCAATGCCAGCCAAGATCCATCCAAGCCAATCCTTTCAAGTCGCCCAGAAGAGAAGAGGAAGGACGATAGCTAAGCAAGGGTGGCCTAGTGGACTTTTGATAGGGACAGCTTGACGTTACATACCCCGTTACATTGAGGCACAGTTAGGGATTAGCATCCTATTATGCTTATCCTGCAGAGGCTAATGCCGTTACACCGACCATGAGATCGACTTGTCTCACGTCAAACATTTTGCACGTCACTGCATGACTTGATGGCGTTTAATCTACCTGCTGCTGCTGCTTTAAATACCGTCAAGAGCCGCCCCGAAGAGACTTCCCCTCCAACTGCTGCTCAGCTTCGCCATGGCAGACCGGAAAAAAGAGGCGCACGCCTTTGATAATGGGTTCAATGGGGGTAGCGAGGAGGATCGACACGCCGACAATGCGAGTACCATCGATGCGCAAAACTTTTCATACACGGAGGATCGCAAGATTGGTATCACCGGCGCCGTCTTCCTCATCTTGAACAAAATGATCGGAACTGGAAGTGAGTATACTGCCTTGTGACCCGCGACAGTCTCCATCGCTGACCGGACAGTCTTCTCGACGCCCTCGAGCATCTTTGCCGCAACAGGCTCGGTCGGGATCAGTCTCATGCTTTGGGTGATTGGCGGTTTCCTCACCTTTTGCGGTCTCAGCGTGTTTCTCGAGTTTGGACTTGCGATCCCCCGTTCGGGCGGCGAGAAGAACTACCTCGAGCGCGTGTACCGCCGACCTAAATACTTGGCCACCTGCGTTCTGGCGTCCCAGATGATCCTCCTTGGCTTCTCGTCCGGTAACTCGTTGGCTTTTGGTCGATACTGTCTGCTCGCCTCTGGCAGAGAGGTTGCAGATGGTTGGGAAGCTCGGGGCATCGCCGTTGCGTGCATCACCTTTGCCGTTGTACTGCACAGCACCTTGCCAAAATGGGGCATCCGACTCTTCAACGTACTGGGCGTGTTCAAGGTGGTTATTCTCCTGTTCATCGTCTTTGCTGGATTTGCCGCTCTGGCGGGTCATCGCCGTGTTCCGAACCCCCACAACTTTGATAATGCCTTCAGAATCGAGAATGGAGACGGCTATTCGAGTGGAGGAGCATATGCCTACTCCAACGCCCTTCTCAACATCATCTACAGCTACAAAGGCTGGGAGAACGCCAACTACGTTCTCAGTGAGCTCAAGCACCCTCGAAAGACACTGGCAATCGCCGCGCCCATCGCTATTGGGGGCGTTACCATTCTCTATGTGTTGGCCAACGTGGCCTACTTTGCCGCCATTCCCAAGTCTGACCTGGCCAAGTCCGAGGTCATTGTTGCTGGACTCTTCTTCCGCAACATCTTTGGAGACAGCGCTGCTGCTCGTAGCTTGCCTGCGTTCGTCGCCTTGAGCAACATGGGAAACGTCCTAGCCGTGTCGTTTGCTCATTCGCGTCTTAACCAGGAGCTGGCTAAGGAGGGCATGCTGCCTTTCAGTCGTTTCTGGGCGTCTAACCGGCCCTTTAATGCTCCCGCTGCGTCTGTAAGTTATTGGTCTTTTTCGACACTCTGTTGAGTTTCGCTGACACGGACAGCTATTCCTCCACTGGATCGTGACTGTGATTGTTCTCCTCGCACCCCCTGCAGGTCCAGCGTACAACTTTATTACCAATTTGTATGTCTACTATATCCCTGATGTCATAACAGATGCTAACTCATCAGGTACACCTATCCTGGTTCTTGGATCAACGGCTTTGTCACCGCTGGCCTCATCTACCTCCACTACAAGAAATCAGAGAACTGGACATCACCCTGGCACACTTACCTTCCGATCTCGATCATCTATCTGCTGGCAAATATCTTTCTGGCCCTGGTCCCTTTCATCCCGCCAGAGGGGAGCTGGAATGCGGACGGGTACCCATACTATGTGTTCCCCATCGTTGGTGTCGGTGTTTTGATCCTGGGAGGTGTTTACTGGACTATCTGGACAAAGATTCTTCCCCGTTTTGGAGGCTACAAAGTCGTTGCCGAACGAAGCTTTGATGAGCGAGGCAACGAAATGGTTCGCTATCGTAAGGTTTTGGTCAAGTCTGATTAGGTGATGACCGGTATAATGTTGGAGCAAGCTGGTCAACGATCAAGTACCTCGCGTACTAAGTGCATCCCTACAAGTATTCGGAATTTAGTATTTAAACGCTAGAACAGAAGACGGAACTAGACTCCAGCCATTATATAAGATTTCTCTATACATCTCGCAAATACAGATCGTCGTCTGCTGCCTATGTTCCTTTCTATAATTACTGCATGATCCATAGATGATAAGATGTGCTATTTTCAGAAACAGAAGACATGGTCAGTCATCTTGGCGGCAGCTCCAGGCTGCTCGAATCCTAGATTCGCAAGCGACTTTTTCGCGGCGGCAACCATACCAGGCGGGCCACAGAGCATAACCTTGGAGTCCGGTCCAGGAGCTGGGAACTTCTCAGCCATGAGCTGCTGTGTCACGTAACCAGTACCATATGTCCAGTTGCTAGGAGCAGCGTCGAGTAGATAGTAGAGCTTGAAGTTTTGCGGGTATCTGCGAGCGAACGTCTCGAGTTCGTCCCTGAGAAGGATGTCTTCTTCTGACTTGTTGGCGTAGATGAGGCTAACTTGGGTAAGATCACAATCATCCTCGCAGATGGCACGGATGATCTGGAACATGGGAGTAATGCCGGTGCCGCCAGCAAGCATGCCGATCTTTTTGCAGAGACCACGTTGATACCGCATAGCGCCCTTTGGTCCTCGGAACAGCGCCTCTTGGCCAACTTGAAGATTGGCCAGGTAGCTGCCAGTGAGTTGTCCATCTGGATAGCATCGGATAACCAGCTCCAGGGTGCCGAGATCAGAGTTGTTGGAAATGGGAGTGTATGACCGGTTGATCGACTTGCCATTGACATCTGCCTTGATGGCCAGATGCTGACCGATGGGTAAACCCAGAATTGTTGCAGGTGTAGGCAAGGTGAAGACTAGTCGGTAGACGTTGGGAGCGATCAACTCTTTCTCGGTCAACGGGAGGGCGTGGTATGCCGACGAATCAAGCCATCCTCGCTGGATAAGAGGGTTGGGCTTGATGATTTTTGGCATCTTCTTATGAGGCGCATAGCTCATGAAGCCGCCCTCCTCGAAGTGAAGAAGCTTGGAAAGCCTCTTTGCTATCATGGTGCCGGCCACAGTGAACAGGGCAGAAGCAAGTAGAAAACCCTCAAAGAAGCCCAGCCCCGAGTGTCCAGGCTTGGAGAGGTTGAACTTTGGTAGCATTTCCAGTGCTCCAGGACTGATTCGATAAGCTTGATGCCATGCCACAGCTCCAACTGTGAGAGTAGTAGCTGCAATGGCACTTGGGGCCAGACCTCGTCTGCTGACCTTGGGCGGGATAGCTTTGGTCAGGAGCGTGACGGGCTTGGGGGCGCCTCTTTTTGGTGCTCCTGTGTACTTGCCAACACGATAGTCGGCCATTATTTCAAAGGCATCCTCAGAGTGACCGGCGTTGTCAAAGTCTACGGTAGCATCCTTGCCCGCAGCCTCAATGAGGATGTCGGAGCCACCAGGATGGTCGTGGATGTATTTTGTGACATCGTAGACTGCAATTCTCAGTATATGGACTTGGTGAAAAGTTGAGGATGCGGCGTACCTTGGCCTTGGATTACCATCCAGCAGTCATCAGAGGTGTTGTGAGCGGCCACCTCCTTGGCAGTGAAATTTGGTTCGACTTCAACCATCTTGAGCGAGTGATGTGGGTGAGTAGTTGATGCAACTTGCAAACATCTGGCCTACATCAAGCAGTCAATGTAATATAACGGGGTCAAGTTAGTCTAGAAACATTGTCGCAAACAGTGGCCAATGGAGAATTGCCCATTAGAACGTGCCGAGGTTCGAGGACCTTTCTCGGCCGATACTCGCATGGTCCATCCCGGAGTGGATTCTTCGGCGCCGCCGTGCGGGTCTCATACGGGTCTCATACGGGTCTATACAAGGCTCTAAAGCCGTCTCCGTCATCTCGTTTGCTTTGATTGCTTCTTCTAGATATCAATGCCGATCAAGATGGATCCGATAGGACACGGGAATAACGCAGCCCCGTTCTCAAGGTCATGACCCGAGGCAACGAGCTCATGCCCCCGTTACTTCTGATTCACTTTGCAAGATAAAATCTCCTTGACCCGCTTGTTTTCGTCCGAACGCGCCGCCTGCTTATCTATTCTATTCGACCGTCGACCCTGATCCTAGACTTTGCCCCTGAACATTCAAGTATCTCCGTGTCTGAAGCTAGGGTCCACCCATTTGCTTATCTCTATTCCGAGAGGTTCTTACGGTACTTGAGGCAAAATCGGCATTTTCATTCAGAGTCCATGCGCCTTATGCCTCGGCTCATGACCAGTGTCCACATTGTCGACTCACCCGAGACATAATGAATGATGCAGAGATTGTTTAGTATATAGGGAAAATTTGCTCCAGACTTGCGTGGCTTTGACTCTTGTAAATCCCATTCTCAACACCACGGTTCTATCATGACAACAAAAAGCTTCTATCTCTGGGGCGAAGACCCTTCAACAGCCCAAGACATTGAGATTCCCTCATCACTGGATGAACAGGGTCTTCAACATCTGGTGGCCTCCCATTTCGCCATTGTTGATTCCAATGGTAATTTTACTCGATTCCCAATTTCGAGAGAAGCATCTAACTGTCTCAGGCATCGGCTTTGTCGCACAATCGGAAGCCCTGACGACCGTAGCAGATATCCTCGCAGCCGAGAATGTTGCCATCACCATCGATAACAAGGCCGTTCGCGAGGTTCCTGGTCCCAAAGGCCTTCCTTTTGTAGGCAACTACTTTGAAGTATATCCAGACCACCTCGGCAATCACCAGCGATTATTTGAAAAGTATGGTCCTCTATTCAAGACAACAAATATGGGCAGCACCGTGTATCATACCAATGATCCCACGCTCGCCAGCATTGTCTTTGGAGAGACCGACTTCTTCTCCAAACGAATCATTCCAGGCCACCCCCTCCATCCCATCAAGAACAAGGAGGCTGGAGTATTCCTTGGAGATACCGATACACCAGAGTGGAAAGAGGTGCACAAGTTTCTACCACCGGCATTGGGTCCCAAAGCTGTGAGACACTACGCTCCAACAATGCAAAAGACGGTCGAGGATGCATTCAAAGTGTTTGACGAGCTCGACGAGCGAGATGAAGCATGGAACGTCTATCCCTACATGCTCAAGCTTGGCTCCCAGGCAGTCGGCAAACTGGTTCTCGGAATGGACTTTAAGCATTTCTCTGCCGTCGATGCGCCTCCGCATGAGATGGTTCTGAGGATTGCCCAGTCCCTCGAGCTGAACAAGAAGATCACCTCGATGGGAAACTGGTACCGCAACTTGCCATTTGGAGATCCCCAGCGCCTTCGCGATGCCCGTAACCGTATCGAGGTTATGATGCAGGAGTCGGTAGCCAACGCATCCAAGGGTGTCGAGGATCTGGAGCTGCAAGACGCCGCGCTCCAAGCAGAGAACATGGTCGATTATGTCCTTCGCGCAAGTGACAGCAAAGGCAACAAGCTACCACGAAACCGAATCATGGAGCCACTTGTCGTTGCTACAGGTGCTGGGTTCACCACGACCAGCTCGCTTCTTTCATGGCTCATATACGGTCTCGTCGTGTATCCCGGCATGCAAGAGCGTATTCTTCAGGAACTGATCGACAACGGCTTTGAGGAAAACACGCAGATCACTGCTGATCTGACCAACAAGCTGTCTTTCCTCGACAAATATATCAAAGAGACGCAACGGCGACATAACCCGTCCTACCAACCAGCACGAACCGCATCAGCAGACTTGATCCTCCCTGGAGGTTACAAAATTCCCAAAGACGCCATCGTCATCCCCGCGCTGCACCATATCCACAACAACACCAAGATCTGGGACAACCCGGCGCTTTTCGACCCCGACCGCTGGGACACGGAACGGGTCAAGAACCGGCCGACGGCATCCTATGTCCCGTTTGCCACGGGGCCTCGGATGTGTGTTGGCTTCAACTTTGCCCTACAGGAGGTCAAGGTGTTTCTACCAAAGCTGGTGTATCGCTACAACTTTAGTCTCGCCCAGGATGGCCCGGTTGAGTACGATCCCATGTTCCAACTGATTCGGCCGAATAACTTGTATGTCCGGGCTGAGAGGAGAGTCAAGTGGCCGGCGAAAAGCGAATGAAGTGGTGGAAGCGGATACTGTCAGTGCTGAGACTCTTGTAATATATAATGACAAAATATGCTGTATCCTTGGGAAATCTTTGGTGGCTTGATGGTGCTGCGAGACAAGAACATAGACACTTTAGAACTTGCTGATCTAACGCATTTCGACGCGTTGAATAGAGGTGAATGAATATTGGAATAAGAGGAGCTCATGGTCTACAAGAATCTTACACGCTTTCATCGGACTTACTGCCCTTGATTCCGTAGGGCTCTAAGCGCAGAGTCTTTGCTCAACAACTCTTCCGGGTCTCCAGCCTCTATAATCTCTCCATTTTTCATGACCACCGCAATGTCAAAGTCGGTGATGTGATCGAGGCGATGAGCAACCTCGATGATTGTGCGGCCATCCATAAAGTTCTCGATGATCTTGCGAACCTCCTCGTTCGTATCATTATCAACACTGCTCGCTGGCTCGTCAAGAAGCACCACACTGGAACGTGAAAGTAAAGCACGAGCCAGACAGAACAGTTGACGCTGACCGACAGAGAAACCCAGCTCGCTCAGGTCAGCGTCGAGCCCTCCGCGAGCTTCGATGGTATGCCAAAGAGCGGTGTTTTGCAATGCCTGCACAAGCACGGCGTCGGCTTGGATAAGGCTTTCTGGATCTAGATTCTCTCTTACAGTACCAGAGAGATTTACGGGATCTTGAGGAATGGTGGTGATTTGTGAACGAATATGCTGGCGGGATATCGTTGCCAAATCTTTGTCATCGATGCGGATAGCTCCAGAGTCTACCTCAAGAAGCCGCAGAATGGAGAGAATAAGAGATGACTTTCCGCTTCAAACTGTTAGCGGAGAAATGAAGAAATGTTTCATGTCCCTTACCTGCCAGAGCGGCCACATATGCAAACCTTTTGTCCCGGTTTGATAACCAGGCTTACGTTCCGAAGCACCGGCGGCGTTTTGCCACTACTATCGTCAGATGCAGTCTCGTGGATAAGGTACAAACCAACCTGTAAGAAGCTGTGATGTTGTCAATTTCGATTTTGCCATCGGCAGGCCAGTTTGACGGCATCTCCGTCTCACCCGCTCTATTCTCGTTGGGGGTATCCTTGATGAAAGATTTGAGTCTAGCGATGGCGCCAAGAGACGTCTCGAGTTGTGTCCATTGATCGATAACTGTCGTCAGTGTCTGATTGAACCCCAGCAAGTTAGCCATGGCCAGTCCAATGGCACCTTCAGACGTGGCGCCCGAGATGCGAAGCCCAAGGACAACAAGCAGTACAGCCATGCCAGCAACGAACAAGTCGAGGACAAGTTCCAACCAGCGCTGAATGCAAAACATCAGATAGAATGGCGTTTGCGACTGGCTCAAGAGATGAAAGCTTTCATCTAGGAATTTGTCGGACCATCCAAAAGCTCGAACAGTAGAAAGCCCGGCAATAGTCTCGGTGAACTGGGTGTAGAGTGGTGACTTGGCCTCCAGGTCAAGGAATCGCATCTGACGTGATGTGCGAAGATAGTACTTTTGAATAATGTAGAGTGTCAAAAAGGTCAGAGGGATGAAAGCTCCGAAATACTTGGCACCAGAGGCCACCACTCCGGTTTGGACCAAGCCCCGTAACGTCACTGTACATGTCAGCCATGTCCGTAGATGGAATACTCCTTACATACAGTCCAAAGTGAGGAAGAAAGCCAAAGGTAGAGCCTGGTCGATAAGTGTCATATCTTGACTGAATCTGTAGCGGCTTAGTAGAGCGCCACTTTCAGCAGGGATGAGCATACCGGTTGAGGATGCTCCCACTTTCCGTAGTGGTAAAAAAGTGCAAGGGTGCCCTGTAAAGTCATTACAAAGATCATATAAGGCAGAAGCCTACGTACCGACAAACGGAGTTCAACAGCTGCTCGTGAAGGCTGTTGGACGACTTGGGGACGCCGATGATCAGAAAGTAGCTACGAGGTCAGCAACAGCATGTAATCAGAGTCATTTAGCTTACTCAATGTTGAACGCTCCAAGAAGCATCGCAGCCACGGCAAAGCCAACATAACCGCTTGTATAGTGGGCGTCCTTTGAGCCGTTGCCATTCTCAGTCCATAGCCGCAACCAGATCTCTGCGCATGTTAGTAATGTAACGCGTAGGATGTGGAACACTTACGGGGCATAATCGCCAAGACTGAACTAATGATGGCCACTGGGAAAAGAACACTTATCACCTTCCAGCCCAGAGACCGAAGGTAAATTCTGTAGCAGTCCTTGTCGCCAGTTTGGCGAGCCATGTCGACCTCAACTTCGGGAGGACATTCGACAATCACATCTTCGGGACGTGAGGCTTCTGCTGATGCGCCCGAACCTTGCTGCAAGTTCTCTTCCAGCGATCTCCATGCGAAAGATTTAGCCTCGTCGTATGGAGCTTGGTTGTGGGTAATGGAACCCTGGTCAAGCGTCGTGATGTAATCCGCAGCAGGCAAGAAGTGAACTGAACTCATTAGAATATGCCATGAAGAGTTATTCCATACGTACTATTGCTCGTGGTTAGGATTACGGTGGTCTTGTTCCTCTTCAAAAGACCGTTCGGCCCCATCAGTCGTTGAAAAACAGTCTCAGAGGTAGAATTGTCGAGACTGCTAAACACATCATCGAGAACAAGGAGTGTTTTCTGAGAATACACAGCTCGTGCTAGGGCCTTGGAATTGTTAGTAAAGCTCGAACTTGTGGAGTCATACTTACCACTCGCTGTTTCTGTCCTCCACTCAGTGCTACTCCCCCGGAACCAACAATAGTCTGCTCGCCCTGAGGCCAGTGAGATATATCTTGTTCCAATGCACATGCTTGGATGACATCCGCAAGCCATTCTTCATTCAAAAGAGACTGCCCGACGATGTTCTCTCTGATCGTGATGTTGCGTAGCCAAGGGGTCTGATCACAGTAACCCAAAGAGGCCGCTGTCCTGACACGGCCTTTGGTAGGAGGGAGCTCGCCGATGATTGCGTTAAGCAAACAGGTCTTTCCGCAACCTACCTTTCCTATGACCATGTTCAATGTTCCTTTCAAGATCGTCAGGTCGATGTTCTTGAGAAGCTCAATGCCGTCGTCAGTCTCGAAGCTAGCACCCTCAATAACAGCGGCGAGTCCAAAAGACTCGCTCTCCGGGCTGTTCTCTGACATTAAAATCGTTAACCTCTTTCCCGAATCATCTGGTTGTTTAGTCATTTCAATCGCCTGACTGCTAGAAAGCTGGCCGCTCTCTGAACTAGCACCTTCAGGAGCCTGGGGTATAGTTGAACGGACTTCCTTTTGCTCACTCAGTAATAGAAAAGCTTGTATCCGAGAGCAACCTCCCACTACACCTGCAATCTGCATCAACGACACAAGAATCATAACAAGTGGTTGTGTAACAAGCGAAATGATGGATAGAGACGTGAAGGCTTCTGCAACACTGAGCCCCCCGTCTGCTTTGGTCCAGTAGATGGCGGAAACGATGATGACCACGGGTGTAGCATGGGCGGAAATTATGGCTGTAGAGTTAGTCTGGGGTTTTATATACGTCGAAGGAACGCTCACCAAGGTTGTTGATATGCACAAGGAGCCATCGGAACTTGGCAGACATGTCAAGCTCGTTCACCCTGAGTGTTTGCAGCATGCCGTGAAAGAAGTTTGTGAGGCCCATCATTTTGATTCCCTTGATTTGACTTAGCATGTTTGACGTCTCGCCGACACGTTTTTGAACTGCTTCATTCCATTGGACAGTGGCTGGCTCCATTGCAGGTGAAATAATACTACTCAGAACCGTTGTGACTATGATCGTTAGCCAGCCCCGGGTCAGATAAAGTCTACGACGGCCACTTACTGAATATTGGGACAAGCACCAGCAGACTGGGTGTTCCAACTTGGCGGTATAGTAGATAGATGCCAACCGGGAGTTCAATAATGTTTGCCCACATGTCATGGATTGAAGCTCCGGCTCCCACGATGGTATCAATATCAGTAGTCATCAGAGTAACAGGAGCAGATTCCTTGATAAACGCAGTCCTGAGTTTGAGCGTCTTCTTGAAGATCAAAGACACGATGCCGCCTCTGTACATCGTGACGAGTTGATAGGACATGTGCTTGTGCCAGGCACCAGAGATGGCGAGGCCCAAGTAAATAAGGGCGGTAGCCCCAATGAGTCCGCTGGAGATCCGAAGGCCCCTTTCGCTCTCGGTGCTGGCGGAGATGACGACTGACTGGATGAGGAACGGTTGAGCAAAGGTGAAGCCACTATGAAGGAGCCGGGGTAGAATGCCAGCGAGGAACTGCCATTTGTATGCCAGAAATGTGCATTTCAAGAGACTGAACTGGCTCTGCTTGGTATCTAGATTGATAGTGAGTATCAAAATTATATCAAGAGAGATCAGGAAACTCACCTTTTTCCCACCTCCTTTCCAACGCTTGCGATAGATGATGGGTATTGAACTTTTCATTAATGGCCCCCAAACTTCCCTGGTCGAGGAGTTTACGGGATCCCGCAAAGAACAAGCCGTTCAGCCACCAGAAAAGACTTCTGCTTATCACACCAGAAGAGTTTTCCTTGATGGTCCCTTTTTCTCCTGTGATTAAACGCTTGGGTGTCTCTTCCAGTACCAGAAGGATGGTCTTGAGGACGAGTGACGTTGTAAAGACCGAGGCAATAGCTTGCATTCCAGATCGGATCCAGAGGGTTCTCGTGAGGGCCAAGTCGAGTATTATGGTGAGGACAAGGTAGGCACTGATCAGAGCAGAGGGCTTGCTGGATCTCGTGTGTTCGATATAAGACAAAGCCGCAAGAGTCAGGGACTCAACAAGCCCGAGGATGGGTTCCGCAATCGATGTTTTGGTCTGGGGACCAGACTCGAGGCACCATAGTGCGATGAGGGCCACTTGAATACAGACATAGCTGGTGATGATTGCCTATGCTCTTGTCAGGGCTTATACAATTAGTGCCTGGGAGTGACTTACCAGCTTCAACCACAAGACGGGCCCAAGGTTAGTGATGATTCGGTTATGCCATAGTAAAGCAATTCTGAAAGGCGCAACAAGTATAAAGAAAGCTGTAGGTAGGAGAGACAGGATGCTTTGTTCGAACAGGAGTGTAAAGTCGAATAGGCCCTTATGATGGGGGCCAAAATGATTATCTGCAGACATTACAAGAGAGCCCTCTCACCGAGAGGATGGTCTTGAGGGAAAATGATAAGTTACAGACAAACCCAAGGGGATTAAAGGTCAGTTATAAAGCAGAATTACCTACCTTAGTTTCATTAAAACATTCCCGCCCCAGGCAATAGCGCGCCATCGCTCCCGAATGGCCTCAGGTCAAGAGTGGGGTCGATACGGAGTACGGCATACGCGATACGCGACACGTAGTACGACGAATGAGCATCAAGCATTGTCACAAGATTGCATCTAGTTAATGGTCACGTTGAATGGGTTTTTCTTAATCTCCCTAATTCAGTATATATCTTTGTCAATTCTCGCGTAAGACTGGGGTCACAAGACGACAACATGTCTACTGCTAGCTGGGTGAAAGACTCCCAATCTCATTACCCTTTGATGCGTTGACCGAGAGACAGTCCCAGCCAATGCATTCATTATCAATACTTCGGATCAATCCGTGGTGAGAAGAACTAAACAGCCACTTTCACTCGCGTCTTTTATTCCCCCCCTTGACCGGTTGAATCCGTCTCATGTTCTTGACCTTGGCTCATGTGGCATTAGACGGCAAGCTTTCCATTCCACCAAAGTAGAGTAGATGAAACAAAATGGCAGCGGAATACCAAAACGCCGCATCATATCTCCGGATAGAACGCCACAACAGATCGTTCTCAGATCTTTTTTCCAAGGGGAATAAAGCTCTCATCTTGCTAGCTCGGCCTTGTTCTTCGGTTTGAACATGATCAGACCTCCAATTCAGTCTTGAAATATTGCGGCCTAAGATCGCACGCAATTCTTGATTTTCTGCTGCAGGGCGTAACGTGAGTGTTGCCTCTCTAAACTTCCGCAAGACTGCAACAGTGCCTCTGTATTGGGTGTTTGCCTATCTTGGCTTCAATGCTCTTGTAGAGACCCTTTAGTCACTCTCAGGCTGAACAAAGCCAGTTAAATGGCATGTGAGTCTGAGATCAGGAATGAGAATGATGTTTAACAACTCTTTGGACAGTGGCCCAATACTGCACTAGAGAGAGATAGAGACATGCAATTCAGGTGCCTACAGCTGGGCAATGTCAGGTTTGTGCTGATAACCTTTACTTCCAAGTTCCAGGCTTTAGCCGTGCTCCTCGCCATGGACGTGTCCGAATGAAGCACGCATTTATTAGTTCAGACCATTCAGAATCTTCTGGACTTTAACAAACTCGAGGTCTGTCGTCGATTTGTGCCCATAATTTCTCACGAATGGCTACTCCCACTGTTGTGTCAGCAAACGCGGCGAAAGTAGCAGTATTTACCCTCGAGTGAGGCTACAAGACATGGCTTTTTTCGTGGACAAGTCTGAACAGGCTGGGCTCGATCACATCTGACTAAAACACTTTGAGCTCGCTGGTTGAAGTCGTAGAGTCAGTCGAGGGTGTTGTTGAAGCCCATTCTCTGCTACATCGAAGATATGACAAGAAAGTATCATCTCTCCAGTCGATATCCGCATACTCACTCTGCCCCTGTACTTTGTAGTTATCGACTCTTCTCAATTTACGTACGGATCGCCAGTGGATACCTGGGTCAAGTGCGAGCCCGCCAATTAACTACCCAGCCACCTCCCATCAGGCATCAGAAGCCCACGACTAACTAACTTAGAGTAAGCACTAACGACGTTAAGCCTTAACGTGACTGGGGTCCGCCCCAAGACTCCAACGGACGATCCTCTTGATGCAAGGATTGGATCGGCGAGGGGACCAACCGTTGAGAGAGAATCGTGCCACTGCATGCCGTAGCCACGGACTCTGCACCGGCTGATTCTGAGCCTGGCGATGTTTCCTTCAAAAGGCCAATAGACGTTTTCCATAAACTGCCAGTGGCTTCGAGAGCTCCATTCATCTTTCAGCTGAAGAGGCGGGGGATGGAAATAGTGGCGGACCCTGGTAAGCCAGGCTGAAACCAAGTCGTTTAGTACTGTTGATGTGCAATAATTAACAAGGGTCCCTAGCTCGAATAATGTCCGTTGGACAAGTGAGCTTTCCCTTCGTTTTCCGTTCCGTCTTACTCATTCTCGTGCTTCAACTCTTACAAACCCCAGAGTTAGCGGTCGTCCAGCCATTCATTGCGAAATGTCGCTGCCATCACCTGAGCCAAGCTCGTCGACTGTTCTGCCAAACCCACGCAGCGTCTCTCCTCCTTCATACACTCCCGCGCCGCCCGACGACAACATCACAGCGCCCGTAGCGGCTGCCAAGAGCGACGAGAAGATTGCGATAGAGTGCGCCGACCTCCCAATTGAGTCGCCGTCGTGGGGAACTAACCAGAGTATCCAGTGACCGTAAGATCGACGACGGTAACCTCCCCGAAGTCGTACCAGAGACCTTCCACGAGAACCCCCAAGCGAGTCCCATGCCTCAGAAGAGCGAATATGGCATGCCTTCCCCCGCGACCGTCTCCCCGCCGCCAGCGAGCACGCTGAACTATCACGAGGAGGGCACGCAGTCACCGCCGATTCTACAACACCCGGCGTTCCAGCAGCAGCAGCAGCAGCAGCAACAAGGGCAGATGGGATATACCGGACACGAGTCAATGGTGATGCAGGCACCGAGTCCTGCCCCCGCTGCTCCAGTCTACCCTCCCGGCATGGAAACCGTCACGCCTCTACACCTACTAGCTGATCAAGCCGACGCGGTCGATTGCCCCTTCTGCCAGCGACGAGCAGAGACGAGGGTCAAGAAGGAAGCTTCAGGAGCCACACAGTACGTCTATATCTCCAACCCTCTAGATACCATCTCCAGCGTCTAACCATCAACAGCGGAATCGCGGCCGCTCTCTTCTTCACAACCCTCTTCGGAGTCATCTTTCCGTACACGTGCCACTGCGCTTCACACGTCAGCCACTACTGCAAGAACTGCGGTCGCAGGGTCGCCTTCAAGAAGCACGGAGGAGAGATGGAGCCGCAGGGCACGCCTGAGCACTTGAGGGAGGTGTCCAAGTACCCAGCCGCCGAGGTGCCTCAGAAGAAGAAATGAAGCAGAGGTTGCCCGAGTATGAGGCGTTTGGGAGCGATCAAGGGTTTCGATATACACCACAAGTACAAGCATTGTCTACACAAGCACATATTATACCTTGTTATTTTCACGTTTCAGATATCCGCTGTCGAATACATAATGAATCCGCTCAGGGTCACTCACACGACCATATCACAACGCTTGGTGTCCTACGCGATGCCATCAAACGGAGTAGGCGTATGTCTATGTAGTACAATTAATCACAGTCTATAACACTCGCACCAGGCTATGCATTACCTCCGAGACACACCGTTCTCGCCAGGGACAGCGCGTCCAGTCGGCTCAGAGCCGTCCACTCCGGGATCCTCCCCAGAAGCCAGTAGAGGCTCTCTCTCAGCGGTCCTCTTCTTCTTGTTGTCGGCCCTCAATCCGTACGATCCAACAACGTAGACACCAAAGATACCCATCAACGTGCTGAACACGAGGGCGATAATACCCCGAGGGGTGAATCTGCTTGGGTTAGTCGACATGACAGGCGCAACAGATTGGGAGACTTACCCATCCGGCAGACGAGGAGGAGGGACGTTCTCGCCTGAGAGATCCAAGAGGTCTTTGGTGCGTCCAGCAGCGTTACCAGCGACGGGGATACCGCCAGCCTTGCAAGCGTCCAGGTGGTTCTGGGGAAGCTTGAGGGAGGCCTGGAGCTCGAGGGGCGCCTCGACAAATGTCGCGATGAGACCTGACGTGACATGCCATTCGATATGACAGTGGAATAGCCAGACACCTGGATTATCAGCCTTGAACCGGAGCACCGCATTTCCATTACCCCGGACAACAACGGTATCTCTCCTCACGGGAGTCTTTGCAAAGTCCTCCTCGGAGCCATCAAAGTCTCCAACATCATCCTCGCTCCGGTACAGCACCTGGAAGTGGTGGCCGTGGAGGTGGAAAGGGTGGCGGCCGTCGTCCCTATTGTTGAGCACAATCTGGACAATCTCGTTCTTTTCCAGAACGAAGCTGTGGGTGTAGGTTCCGTAGACCTGCGGGTTCGTCGCCTTGTCGCCGCTGGTCAAGGCCGTGTACAGAGTAGGCACTTTGGGCGCGCGGTAGGTGATGTTGTTGAAGAAGGCGTAGTT